>OZ010612.1:67245131-67250131 GCA_963932145.1 Acanthosepion lycidas
GAAGCATTATCTTGGGAGTCAGTTAAACAGGGTAGTGGTTCGCGGGAAGATGCTGTTCGAGTGGAATTTAAATATTTCCAATGTAATACGAACGGAATGATTATATTAGGTTGGTGCAAAAATAATGACGTAATAATGTCGTTTTTTAACGTATTTTTTAGCGTCAAAGAACGACATTATTACGTCATTATTTTTGCACCAACCTAATAGTTTGCGATAATGTGCGTGGCATGGCAGGTCTTAGCCGGGGAGGTTAGAATTGTCGGAACTAAGAAATGATTTTCTGAACATTTTCCATGGAAATAGCGGTAAAACAGCGAGAGTCTTGTGACGTTCCGTTTGTGGGGAAGAATTTATAGAGTGGAAAATAATTTGTCACCTACAAGGACGCGGAGACGATTTTGGAAACTGTGAAGACTGGGCATCTTCTGTCCATCTATGGCAGCAGTACATTTTAGAACCCATCTGGTTCTGTTTAAGGTCGAGAATAACTCGAAGAGTCAAGTACTTTCAAGAGCGGTACCAAGAACCGATCATTTTCCCAGTATCTTAAGCTATGGATCATATGTTCGAGTTGAGACCTGGGTTGACTTTAATTTCTCATTAGCAGGTCAAGCCATGGGGCCTCCCTAAGTAATCATCCGTTCATCGAGATTAGTGATAGCTTTGGGCCTGATCGTCGATGACAGTTACTAGTCTCTTATCATGTAAATCCGAAGACACGATGTACTTAAATTAATAATACTATGAACGATTAATCAGTCAAACTTTATTCTAAATGAGGCTAAAATAGAAATTTAAATGTAAAAAGACCCAGATAATTTAGGCAACCATGTGTATTATTGCTTCACGTTTGCGCTGATTAAGTCAATTTAGGTTATATTCAATGCATTCGCTTATTACAAAGGTTTGAATTAAGCAATTTTGCAAATTAGCGATAGAAAATTACCAGGAAAATATCACTTAATTAATTCGCTCGCACAAGCGCGCACACACACATATATACACATAGGCATATATCCTAATATAGTTTTGAGTGTATTCAGGTGTTGATTGCTTTGATAGATATGAACACACTGACATACGCACACAGACGCACAGCACAAGTATATATGTATATATATATATATATATATATTATGAGAGAGATAACGTAAGATTAACTAAGATAAATCTATACAGACTGAAATAGATACATATGAAAAAACTGGGGTACATACATACATACATATATATTTAGATAGATAGATATAAAAAGACATTGGTAGACATATAGATAGATAATGAAGAAAAATGTAAATATACTGAGAGAAATAAATAGACAGAAACAGATACACACACACATATATATATATATATATATATAGATAGATAGATAGATAGATAGATAGATAGATAGATCTATGTGAATATACTGAGATAGATTGATTGGATCATGTGCTTACATTTCTATGTATCTAATTTACCTATTTAAAGAAACTGGACAATTACAAATGTCAAATGATGGCTTTAGAAATTAAATTTTAGTTTCATTATGTTTAATTAATTAATTCTTTAAAATCTGTCGATGCCGTTCCAAGTCAGGATACGGAGTAGGAGTTTACATAATAAGAGGTATTTCATTAAATCTCAAACCACATATCACGCACAGACTTTAGACATAGTTTGGTAATAGAAGACAGCATGGCAACACAAATTCTGACATCCATGTATGCTTTCTGTAGATTAGGAGGAGAAGAGAACTGGCACAACTACCCACAAGCATAATGTGACTGTCATATATATATATATATATATATATATATATATATAATTTCTATTAATTTTTCCTTAATTTCTATCATTTGTATATCCTTGCTTGAACTAGCTTCTAATGCTCCGGATGGAGCGGCTTGGTGATGGTAGTCGTGGCTCTCGGAAGCACAGTCTTATCGGTAAAGGAATATCGAGTCTAATTCGCTACCACTTCGTCACCGAGGACCATTTGTCCAGTTGGTATGACGTTTGCCTGTCAATGTAGCTGTCCGGATTTCAATTCTCGGTAGTGGATGCGCACTGAGACCCAAGTATAGGACGAAACGTTGAGTTTTCTTCTAGACTCGATGAATTACTTATATATATATATATGATGCCATGGTTAAATTGTCGTCTAAATGACGCAGAAATGAAAACACTGACATCTCATTTTAACAGATATATTTACCAAAATTACACAAAAAATACCTTGAAATACTATAAAGTAAATTTATTCAATAAAATCACCATTGCCTTCCATGGCCCCAGACGACATCTCCTGCAACTCTTCTGGACGCTTTTCTTACTTCAGTCGGTGAATGCTGCTATAATCCTTGCCTTCAGTTCATTTTTGGTGTTACAAGGAGTCTTTTTTTTAATCTCTCATTCAACTGCGGCCCACATATAATAAACAAGGGGGTTTCAGTCTAGGGAGTGAAATAAGAAAATCATGAATCTGTCTATTAAATAAATCTTTCTGTTCATTATCTATCTATCTATCAAATCTAACAGTCAGTTCATATATCTATCTATCTATCTATCTATCTATCTATCAAATGTGAAGACATTTTAAGACCCGATTACAAAAACGGAAGCAGACATACAGGCTGCGATAGATAAATTATCGTCGAAATGCCGCAGAAATGAAAATAACACTGATATCTCATTTTAACCGGTATATTTAACAACATTACATAAAAATAATCTTCAAATACTAAATATATATA
Organism: Acanthosepion lycidas; assembly: GCA_963932145.1. Classification (NCBI taxonomy): domain Eukaryota; kingdom Metazoa; phylum Mollusca; class Cephalopoda; order Sepiida; family Sepiidae; genus Acanthosepion; species Acanthosepion lycidas. The sequence goes on from OZ010612.1 coordinate 67,247,873, forward strand.
TATAACAAGGTGTGATGGATAAATTGTCGTCTAAATTACTCGAAAATGAAAATAACACTAACATCTCATTTTAACAGATATATTTACCAAAATTGCAGGAAAATATCTTGAAATGCTAAACAGTAAATTTATTCAACAAAATTGCCATTGGCTTCAACCACCGCCTCCGGACGACTTCGGAATCTCCTGCAACTCTTCTAGACGGTCTCCTTGTTTAAGTTTTTTAATGCTGCCATAATCCTTGCTTTCAGTTCAATTCTTAAATGCCTATAATTGATAACAGAAGTCATTGGTTTATACTATTGGCTTCCCATACTTAATACTTCTCATTTTCACATATTTTTTTAATCCTAAGCTTTCGAAAGCTTAGATAGGATTAAAAAATATGTATCAATATTGTAATTTTCTTTCTTCGTTTAATGATAATGTTATTAAGCTTATCAGATGATATGAAAAGAATTTACATAAAATAATTAAATAAAACTTGTCTATATTATTTAATGAACGATGCATCAATGAAAAATGCGGCCTAAATATACACAATACATATATATATATATATATATATATATATATATATATATATATATATATATATATATATATATAGAGTATGTATTTATGCATGATTGAATAATTCAGTAAATGTTTTCCTTATTCAAACATTCTGTCGGATTTAATAGACATTTTTATCTCAATAATATACAGGATGCGATGGATAAATTGTCGTCTAAATTACACGAAAATGAAAATAACACTGGCATCTCATTTTAACCGGTATATTTAACAACATTACATAAAAATAATCTTCAAATACTAAATATATAAATATATATATAACAAGGTGTGATGGATAAATTGTCGTCTAAATTAAGCATGAAAATAACACTAACATCTCATTTTAACAGATACATTTACTAAAATTGCAGGAAAATATCTTGAAATGCTAAACAGTAAATTTATTCAACAAAATTGCCATTGTCTTCAACCACCGCCTCCGGACAACTTCGGAATCTCCTGCAACTCTTCTAGACGGTCTCCTTGTTTAAGTTTTTTAATGCTGCCATAATCCTTGCTTTCAGTTCAATTCTTAAATGCCTATAATTGATAACAGAAGTCATTGGTTTATACTATTGGCTTCCCATACTTAATACTTCTCATTTTCACATATTTTTTTAATTCTAAGCTTTCGAAAGCTTAGATAGGATTAAAAAATATGTATCAATATTGTAATTTTCTTTCTTCGTTTAATGATAATGTTATTAAGCTTATCAGATGATATGAAAAGAATTTACATAAAATAATTAAATAAAACTTGTCTATATTATTTAATGAACGATGCATCAATGAAAAATGCGGCCTAAATACACACAATATATATATATATATATATATATATATATATATATATATATATAAAGTATGTACTTATGCATGATTGAATAATTCAGTAAATGTTTTCCTTATTCAAACATTCTGTCGGATTTAATAGACATTTTTATCTCAATAATATACAGGATGCGATGGATAAATTGTCGTCTAAATTACACGAAAATGAAAATAACACTGGCATCACATTTTAACCGGTATATGCAAACAACATTACATAAAAATAATCTTCAAATACTAAATATATATATATATATATATATATATATATATATAGATATATATATATATATATATATAACAAGGTGTGATGGATAAATTGTCGTCTAAATTAAGCATGAAAATAACACTGACATCTCGTTTTAACAGATATATTTACCAAAATAAGACATAAAATATCTGGGAATACGAAAGATTAAGTTTATTCAATAAAATTGCCATTGGCTTCAACCACGGCCTCCGGACGACTTCGGAATCTCCTGCAACTCTTCTGAACTGTTTAAGTTGGTGAATCCTACCATAATCCTTGCCTTCAATTCATCTTTGTTGTTACCAGAGGTTTTTGTCGTTCTCTCGCTTAACTGTGTCCCACGCATAATAATCAACGGGGTTGTAATCTAGGGAGTTACGGGGCAAGATGTAAGGGATGATCTGGTCGCAAAAAATTGTCTGACAGCCATGAGTGGTTTCTCATGCTTTCTGCAGAGTTCTGGTGGCAGACATAGGGACTTCCACCGGCCACCCCTTGACCCAGGACAGCACTATTTCACTTGATATAAGCCTCTATATCGTCTGGGGCCCCGTGGGAAGATGAATGGTGGAATAACGTCGCCATGACTATGGATCCCACCAAACTCCTTAGTGGAATCA
>OZ010612.1:67257631-67270131 GCA_963932145.1 Acanthosepion lycidas
TATTTTTTCCGCCAGGTTTATAAATAGCGGTGTCAGGCGACTGACTGGGGCGAGTATTGAATGGAACTATCCAGTCGAATTAGTGTGAATTATAGTGCGTCGATGATTTGGGTTTTGATTTAGGATTTACCGGACGTTAAGCCGAACCGAGGTATTCACTGAAATGGTTAATTATTTTTGGTTGACTTTTAATTCTTTGTTCTTGTTAAGTATTTATTTGCAATTGTAATTAAATACTGTTTTATTTTAACATTGAAGTCTTGAGTTATAATTAATTATTAACAGCCGCTGTACGTCACAAAATGTTTCCAAATATATATTTCTGGTAATATTTTCTTTTTTTTATAGAACTGTTTTACTGGATTTTTTTTTTTTGCTAAGGCAATGTATTCCTCGTATTTTAACTATGATTTTTTATGTTTTCATAATGTTTTGACCCCAAAAGAAGCAATATGGATGATGAAGTATGTTTTTTCCAACTTGAGGGAGAATTGCCTCCTTTCTGTTGACTAAGGATAGACGTTTTCTGTCCATCTTGGTTGCAAAAATGTATATATCTATGTAAAGAAAGCGTGATCCGACTCACAATGTTTCCAGACACGCTTACGGACAGGCAGAATTTCATTTAGAATCATTGATTTGTTTATCTTCATGATGTTTTCTGATGTTCCAAATTTGACCATTATCTTTTTCCTCATACGTTCCGTATATGATCACGTATGGAGAGAAAAGGGAGATCACCGCCCTCTGTGGAATCAGGTTGAAATCATAGACAAAGAACGCCATTAGAAAATTCGTAAATTTAAGGAATCAGCACATACGATTAGGCGACAAAAATCTCCTGAGCCGACCAAGCATAGAAATGAATACAATATGGGAACTATTAATAAGGATTGCCAGAGAAAAACGATAACAACAAAAATTGCAATATGACTTCTGGTAAAAAAAAATGCAATAATAACAGCAAAAATTGCAATATTTGCACTGGTAAAAAACTGTTGGTGAAGACATTAAGTTTATAAGTCCCAGAATTCATACACAGACGTCTTTAAGGGCACATCAAGGTGTTACTTAGATCCAGTTACAGGACCCAAAGAGTGTGAGTTCAATACCCGCTTAAGGTGGTGGAGAACTTGAACATACATGACAGGGGAATTAGCAGGAGATAACTAATAACTGACATGGCACGTGGAACTAGAACAGTCTATCCCAGCGAGCGAAATAAAGGGTTCAGTTCGACATTCCAACCACCTGTAGAAGGCCGGAGCGTACAACGGCAGAAACAGTGTGATATGGCAACAAAGATGAGGACAATAGTCTGAATAATGTAAATAGTGTAAATAATACCTCATCTCAGAAACATAGACAGATACTGAAAGGCCGAAACTTTGTAATAAATATAGCAAAGAAGATGAGGATAATAGTCCGATTAATGTAAACAGTGTACATAATACCTCACCTCAGAAATATAGACAGATACTGAAAGGCCGAAATGTTGTAATAAATATGGCAACAAAGATAAGAAAAATAGTCCGAATAATGTAAATAGTGTAAATAATACCTCATCTCAGAAATATAGACAGATGCTGAAAGGCCGATATGTTGTAATAAATATGGCGACAAAATGAGGACAATACTCCGAATAATGTAAATAGTGTATATAATACCTCATCTCAGAAATATAGCAGATAATGCTGATATTTCCTTTCTGTATTTTTCAGCTTATTACGTTCGCGACGAGTGTTAATACCGTCGCAGTAAGATTCTTATTATGTATGTTCATAATCTTATTATAAAAGATAACAGCTATATAATGGATAGAAATCGGCAATTTGGTGATTAAATGAAGATATTAATTAAATACAAAGAACTGATGGGAATAAATATTGTGTAATATGGACGGCAATATTAATATAACCTACAAAGGGTCTTAAAATAGCAAACTTTTAGCAGCGATATGTTTTCTTCCAACACAGACGAATGTTTTCCTACCGCAGTTTTTTTTTTATCGACGCGGTAAAATAGAATTGGCGCGTCTAGTGCAATCTCTGGACATTACGTCATTTTTTTTTTGTTCACAAATTTACAGGTGAAAGTTAAAAATCCATTTATTACCCCCAGCTATGGATTAAATAACCTTGCTTGACAATGTATTTAGTAGAAAAAAAATTAACCATGGGGTTTGTAAATCCAAACCATAAAAAGCGTAATTGTTACTGAAACATCAGCAGCAATATTAACATGTTGAGTCTGTCATCCTTACCCACGAAACCATGGAACCAGAATGGCTCGTTCCTCGTCTCTAAGTAAAAGTGGACCTCCACATGTTTCTGTCCCTTGTAGCTCTTTTGTACTCTTGTGATTTCTCACAAACACTGAACGACCATCCATTTACTCGAGTACGTTAGGAATTGTTTTTCTGTTCGTCTTTCCTCTAATCTGTCATGTGAGCATTAGATTTTCCAAGCCCTTCTTCCTCATTATGTGCCCTATAAATTTCAACTGCCTGATATTAAGTAGTTACGAGTGAGGCGGTTTGTTAGCAACCCTGTAAGATTGACTTCGAATGGTTGATAACCATGGACTTGACGAGGGTATAAGGGGCTGGAAATGTGATTGTTGTCAACGCATATTTATTTCAAAGGCTGGCTGGGTGAATCATGTGAAGTCACATGAAAAAAAATCATACTTGATATTCCTCAGACACTAAGTATCACAGCCTGCACGCTGTGTGACAATATACACTGCGTGCCAAATTATTATCGTGATAACTTTTTTTCTAATATTTCAAAAACCGTCCAATAAATTCACTCAAAATTTTCACACAATGTTGGCAACACTGACCTGCGCAATCACTGAAATTTAATGTAAACGAACTGGCGCCATATTTGTTATCATCACGGTGATTTGAGCGTGCCAAATTATTAAAAAAGTGTAAGAATTTAGTGAAAAGATGGGCCGTAAAAGCAATTTAAGTGATGCTGAAAAGAAAACTATCACCTCAGAACTTTCAAAAGGTAAATCTACACTATAAATTTCTAAAATGATAGGGAGGTGTCATCAAACAGTGAAAAAGTTCACCGCCGAACCTACAAAGGTAAGCAAAAGGGCAGATAAAGGCAAGCCGAGGTTATTTCACGTCGTCTCATGTCACGACTTAAACAAGAGGCCACGAATAACCCTGGACTTACCAGTCAAGAGCTTTTCAGTCGTATTGGGGATCCTACTGTGTCTAAAAGTACTCGATGTCGGTATCTGAGGGAAATAGCAACAACAGTCAAACCTGTATCGAAGCCTCCGTTGACGAGAAATCACATTCAAAATCGATTGAAATGGGCCGATGACAATATGAAGATTGACTTCTCTAAAGATTTGTTCATAGACGAAACTCGAGCAACACTTGATGGGCCAGATAGATGGTGCAAAGGCTGGGTAATGAACAAAATCGCCATCAGCGTTTGAGACGCCAAGAAGGCGGTGGAGGCATAATGATCTGGGGTGGTATTATTGGAAAAACATTAGTGGGCCAATCGAGAGTAACAGATTGCGTCAAAATTAATGCTGATGCATTTATAGCGTTTATGAAGGAGCATCTTGAACCTTGGATGAAAAGATAAAGAGTTGTCTTCAGAAGGGCCATTGTTTTTATGCAAGATAATGCTCCCTCACATGCTGCTCACAAGACTACTGAATATTTGAAACAGGTAGGCTTCGATGGACCTCGAAAAATGAAGTGGCGAGCAAATTCTCCGGATTTGAACCCAATCGAAAACCTTTGGAGCATCATGAAGCGAAGACTGGACGCCAACAGACGACAATTCAGGAGAAACGCTGAGTTGTGGGAAGCAATTCTTGACATATCTCGCGGCATTACAGCAGATGACATCCTACAATTAACAAATTCTATGGATCGTCGACTTCTTCAAGTAATTTCAAAATAGGGAAAGCACATTCCCTATTAATTTGTTTAAAACTGTGCCTTTCTTTGTATCTGTTATTATTTGTTTGATTATCTTATTTATTAGGTTCTTTTGATCATAAAAATTCACGTGCAGCATTAATAAACGTTTCGTTTGCTCAATTCTGGGAATTTTACTAAACCTTTCTAATAATTTGGCACTCTCAAATCACCGTGATGATAACAAATATGGTGCCAGTGTGTTTACACTGCGCAGATCAGTACGAAAATTTCCGTGCTTGCGCAGGTCAGTGTTGCCAACATTGTGTGAAAATTTCGTGTCAATTGATTGGACGGTTTTTGAAATATTAGAAAAAAAGTTATCACGATAATAATTTGGCACGCAGTGTATGTACAACCTGCTCCAGACTGAAAAGGTACACAATGGCGCGAAAGAGTCAGGCACAGCAGGTTGTGGCAAGTAAATTGTTCATCTGTCACTTGTGTAAAAAGTCATGCAAGTACGCAGCCGGTCTGACAAATCACCTTTAGGGTCATGAACGAGAGAGTTGCGAGGTAGGGAGTGAACGTGATTAAGCGGCCATCATCTGTGAAGATGCGGCAGATCAACATCATTATACATTATCTATCTATCTATCTATCTATCTATCTATCTATCTATCTTACTCTGCCTATCTCTCTATCTATCTTACACTGCCTATTTATCTTACTCTGCCTATCTATCTATCTATCTATCTATCTATCTATCTATCTATCTATCTATCTGACTTTTCCTATCTATCTATATATCTATCTTACTCTACCTACCTATCTATCTATCTATCTATCTATCTATCTATCTATCTATCTATCTTACTCTGCCTTTCTATCTATCTATCTATCTATCTATCTATCTATCTACCTATCTATCCATCTATCTATCTATCTATCTGACTTTGCCTATCTATCTCTATATCTATCTTACTCTGCCTATCTATCTATCTATCTATCTATCTATCTACCTATCTATCTATCTATCTTACTCTGCCTATCTATCTATCTATCTATCTATCTATCTATCTATCTATCTATCTATCTATCACACAGTTCGCTAGCCTGGCCGCCGCTCTTGAAAAGACCGCAAATCTTTGGTTAACTGTGGCAGGAAATGACTCGTATATTTTAATGCCTCTAAAACAAAACTGCTCCCATTTAACCACAATACAGAAGCTTTCCTGTCCGCCATCAGGCATACATGATACTAGACTCATGGAGAGCAATACACTGCGCCTTCTTGGTCTCACATTTTCAACTGACTTAAAGTAGTACGACTACATCGAATCAGTAGCTGCATCTACTGCAAGGAATGTTGGGTCACTATCTCGTGCCAGAAGGTTTTCCTCGTCAGAATCCATTTACAAATTTACCATTCGTCCGTACATTGAATACAACCGCCATATCTGGTCTGGTGCTCCTGCTACTCATCTCGAGGTTCTTGACAAAATCCAAAGAAGGATCTGCAATATAATCGATCCCGACTTGTCATCTTCACTTCAGTTACTTTCTCACCGATTGATTGGCATCTAGATACCACCCTTTTACTGATGAATTAGTTAAATGTAACAACCACTTCTACTCCAATAGTTTCTTTTCTCGCACTTCCCACCTGCTGAACGCCTTTCTGTTTACTTGCTTCCTTGATAACTACAATTTAAGAATTTAAATCCAACGTAAATATCCCTCTTCTATCTTCTTGAACCCCGTTCAGCTTTTATCTTTTCTTTGATCACCCTACACACAGTCTTTACTCTCATTTTCACACTATGTAACCCCTTTCATACTAATGGCATTGCCGCCTTGCTTGGAGTGAAATGATTAAAAAAAATTGCGAGGTTTTTGAAAATGTTTGTTATGTAGATTTCTTCTTTAGGTAAGTATTAGGGGCTGCAGATTATTAGTGCTCCTAAATAGAATCCTATAATTATTCCTGATTAAATTCTGTTACAGTGGTGAGAATAAAAATTGACCAGGTTATTCTCGTTGGTAGCTTTTCTGCAAACCTGAAACTGAAGTCCGTTAATATTTCTATGCAGCATGGTATCTAGGAAGGATAATGTATTGTTATATTCAAATTCAAATGTAAAGTTTAATGTGAGTTCGATGTTATTTTGTCGACAAGATTGTGTAAAAATTACGTTTTGTGGATATATTAATAGAGAATCATCTATGTATATGAAATAAGAAGAATTTTGTGGTAAAAATCAATTGGCATATGAAATAGTTTTTGACGATGTCATTGAAGAATTTGCCAACAAAAAAGCAAGAGGAATTACTTTGTAGAAAGTTGTAATTTTCATTCCAGAAATAAAGAAACTCATAATTTTTACACTTTTTCCCTATATGTTGTTTTTGCTTTTTAACTGTTACTGATAAACTTTAAGTATACTTGATGTGCATTTAATGCATACTATATTTGAGTATGTGAAAATAATATTATAATGTTATACAAACTAGTTTTATAATTTTAATAGTGAGTCATTGTGCAATATGGTTTTATGTGGGGGCGATGGGGGGCACTCAAGATCTGCCCCGGGTGGCACATACTCTACCAATACACCTGTATACATAATAAACAAATGGAGTTTAAAGCATAATATAAAGTAAGTTACATGACAATATTTAAAAACACATTTTAATAAATATATTATCCTTTTTAGTTATTTTTAAATCAATATTTTTAAAAAATGACAATTTTTTAAAAAACTGATTTTTTTTTAAAATGACAATTTTTAAAAAAAAATGACAATTATTTTAAAAAGTGAAAATTGTTTAAAAAATTATTTCATATGCCAATTAAAAAAAAATATAAACAATGTTTCCTTCAATATATCTTTTTACTTTATCATGCTTGTATGGAGAGAATTTATATTTGATTTGTCAGAATTCAGTCGCAAGTTAGAAAACAAACGACGTTCGTTATAGTATACATTGCTGACATCTGGTATTTTTTATTCTAGAAATTAATTGAATACACCCGAAAAATATTTTTCGAAAATTATGTAAATAAGTCTGATATGTCCCGGAAAGGGATATATTTGAACGAAGTAGCTAAGTGATTTTGGCTACTGTAATCAAGTAGAATACGGTAGCAGTAATCGACTGGTACGCGTCATAGTCGCAGGTAAGAAATGTAACTCAATGACGTAGTCCAATGGGCATCGTTATAGACTTAGCTCTCAGTCTAAGGCTCTTGACTCTCCTACACGTCCGTCGATATTTATGACGGACACCAGCCAATCACACTCCAGTGAGAGGGAACACAGGTGTAAACATATTCCATTATATCAAGGTCAAAATAATCTAATTAATAAACAAAATTTTATCGTGAAAATCTTTCTTATTATTAAGAAGTAAGACTAATGGAATTTTTGAGTAGTTAAAAGACTAGTAAGTTAAAATTCTACTCACAGTTTGTAGACACGTACCTGTAGTGTATGTAATCACTCTAGAATTTTTACAGAAGCTTATTGATAGAAAAATAGGTTTGCATCCATAAAGACCTGTTCTCTTATTTTCTAAATTCTAAAGCGATGTCAAAACTTGCTTAACTCATCATTGATTCTATTTAAATAACTGCAATATTTTACCAGGTTCTCATCTAGTAATCCCAACCAGTGTTTACCCATAAACAATCATTTCAAAAGTGACAAGGAATAAATTAAAAGCATAAACAGAAGAGAAACATCGCCTTGCATAATAGATTTTATGAAAAAAGAATACATTTTTAACAATGCTATATTCCTTCCAGATGTAGGCGATCATGGCTCACCATATTTTCTATTCTTTAATATTTGTGAATTACCATACAACATAATATTTAGTTGTTTTTGTTTAGCAGGATATCAGCACGCATGGGTTATTTAAGCCTTTGATCCCGGCGTTCCTGAACAAATTTAAACATTCTGGATGAGATCCTGAGGCAAAATTCGCAAATAAATGGTATGCAATGTTTCACGGAAGATATAAATAGTTACAAACTTTTACCCACCGTTCAACCAGTGGCTGGGCATAAAGCCATTTTTCTCTACCACGGTTCAACCGGTGGCTGGGCATTAATCAAGTTTCTCTACCACGGTTCAACCGGTGGCTGTGCAGTAAGTTATTTTTCTCCACCACTGTTCAACCGACGGCTGTGCATTAAGTTATTCTTCTCTACCACGGTTCAACCGGTGACTGGGAATTAAGTCATTTTTCTCTACCACTGTTCAACCGTTGGATGGGCATTAAGTCATATTCTCTACCGGTGGTTGGGCATTAAATCATTTTTTCTAACACCAGTAAAGCGGTGATCAGGGCTCAAATCAGGCCGAAATCTAAGAGGATAAGTCAAAAATCATCAACACTTTTGCCATCACATAAATTTGTTTGTCACACTGACTTCTGCTCATGCGAGCCTATAGTCTATATTTGGTATTATTGTGGTCATGTGATCGAAGTTTGAACTTGACTGCGTCAAACTGTTACAGTGTAAACATGGCCTCTCCTCTTGTAGTGTGTGTCAAGGAGGAACAAAGAGAAGCAGGAAAAGCTTGAAAGAAAATGCAGTGTACTAGGACGCCATGTTTATTGTCCAATAAAGAAGTGAAAAGCCAAGAAGAAATTATAAGCTAGACACATATCGGATATTTAATATATATATATATATATATATATATATATATATATATATATATATATATAAAACAAATAGCTTTAATTAAACAAAACTATTAAATAAGTGATATAAACAAATTTTTACTAGGTTAAAAACACCGATTAAAAAAAAAATAAATAAATACATAAAATAAGAAACAAAAAATAAAAATAAAAACAAGCAATATACTTTAACCCAAATATATATATATATATATATATATATATATATATATATATATATATATATACATAAAGAATAAAAATGGCTTAAGACAGGGACAAACAGAGAAAATTTCGCCATTTTATAAAAGAAGATTGTATCACTGATCTTTGTAATGTATTTGTTGTTGTGTACATCGTAGGTATGTAGGTTGGTGATATTTTATAGGTTGGGATAGTACTTTTGTATTATTGAATTCATAATGGTTAAAATGACGAAGAAAGTTGAGGTAACTGATTTATAATGAATAAGCAAAGCAGTAGATACAAAACTCAGTTCTCATGCGAAACTTCCGTTTCTTTAAGACAGGAAATAGCTTATAGTTCTGCATTCCGTTCGGGCTTTCAAAGAATCTTCGGATTATTTCTGAAATCATCGCATTTGATTATTTCCTGCGACGAAATCTGTTCAGAAAAATACATTCTGTAAAATGAAGATGCAGGTGGATCTACCTTTGATGGAGGAATCAAAGAAATAAACTCGATGTCACTAAGTCTGTATACAAGTCGATCCCTTTTGGACAGACATTGTTTTAAGAAATCTAGAGACAAGGAAGAGCTTAATAAAGACTTAGTGATGTGTGTATGAATTTTGTATGAGATAAAACGAAAGATAAAATCAATCTACCTTTTTTCATTTATATTATCTAGTTTTTATTTTATTCTTTACCTGACTCGTCGAGAGAAATATTAATCAAACAGTCTATAGATTTGGACTTGTTATATACCGTACCTATTGTAAGTGGGGTTAATATGCTGATAGATAGATAGATAGATAGATAGATAGATAGATATGAAAAGACTGAGATAGTGTTATATACCGTACCTATGAAAACTAATGTGTATGTCTCAATCCTCATAAATACGTTGGAAACTATTGTAAGTGTGAGTAATATGTTGTTTTATTAGTCCACCACTAGCTGTGGTTTACCTAAATCACGGCGCTGGCGAGTATTGTATTTTGTTGATGTTATAAAGATTACCATTTCATTTCCAACCACCGTTTTGGCTATTCCTCATTCAGTAACACTTTCTAGGCTAAAACAGATGTAAACATCGGGCATTCAATAACTTTTTTAGGTTATAATACTATATTTATATATCTTTTCCGTTTTTTTCCTATCTATCTATCTATCTATCTATCTATCTGTTATATGCCATATCTATGAAGGCTAATGTTTCTATCTATCTATCTATCTATCTATCTATCTATCTGTTATATGCCATATCTATGAACACTAATGCTTCTATCTATCTATCGATCTATCGATCTGTTATATGCCATATCTATGAACACTAATGTTTCTATCTATCTATCTATCTATCTATCTATCTATCTATCTGTTATATGCCATATCTATGAACACTAATGTTTCTATCTATCTATCTATCTATCTATCTATCTATCTATCTGTTATATGCCCTATCTATGAACACTAATGTTTCTATCTATCTATCTATCTATCTGTTATATGCCATATCTATGAACACTAATGTTTCTATCTATCTATCTATCTATCTATCTATCTATCTTATTCTATCTATCTATCTATCTATCTATCTATCTATCTATCTATCTGTCTGTTATATGCCGTACCTATGAATACTAATGTGTATGTCCCAATCCTCATAAATACGTTGGATACTATTGTAAGTGGGGTTAATATGCTGTATAAGAAGTCCACCACTTGCAGTGGTTTACCTACTTCACGCCGCTGGTGAGCGTTGTATTCTGTTGATGTTATAAAGATTACCATTTCATTTTCAACTTCCGTTTTGGTTACTTCTCATTCAGTACTTAATAGACAGATAATCAAATGATTCTTTTTCATAAATCACTCCCTTATTTCATTGGTCTTTAATAAACAAATTTCTTCACTATTCCCAATAGATTTTGTGCCGACATTCTACTAGATATATTTTTTAAATAATTCACCTCAAGTAAGCCTCGTCCTGTATATGACGATGAACTCCATCCGGTAGCAAGGCATCTGATCAGGTGATTGGAGGTTTTGAGTTGCCTGGAATCACATCTTAATTGAAACTGTTCTCTTTCCACCCTATCCCGGGAGTGGTAGCACCTGTTAGGGTCCCAGCAGTGGGAAAATAGTGAAAATAAAAATCAGTACATTTTTATAATAAGATTAGCAGCAATAGATTTTTTAAAAAAAATGACAATCAATGCAACATTAAAAATATATAAAAATTCATTTACTAACAATGTATTTTATCTACATATATATATATATATATATATATATATATATATATATATATATATATATATATATATATATGTATATATATATATGTATATATATGTATATATATATATATAAATATATGTATATAAATACGTATATATATGTATATATATATAAGGATATATATATGTATATATATATGTATATATATGTATATATATATATATGTATGTATATATATGTATGTATATATATATATATGTTTATATATGTATATATATGTGTATATATATATATATATATATATATAAGGATATATATGTATATATATATATGTATATATATATGTATATATATATGTATATGTATATATATGTATATATATATGTATATATATGTATATATATATGTATATATATATGTATATGTGTATATATATGTATATATATATATATATATATATATATATATATATATATATATATATATATATAACATAGTTTTACTCAAAAAATTATAAAATTGGGTACAAAATATATTCAGTTGAAGGTGTGTTCAATATATTTAGATTTCAGCATTAAATAACCCATACAGGTGTTGATATGCAACTAAACAAAATCAACCAACCAAAATCAACCTGAAAGTATAAAATTTTTAATTTTAAGTTGAAAGCATAGTTGTAGTTGAAAGCTTAAAATTACGTACAAATTATTTAGAATTCGACATTAAATAACTCATAGATGGCGATAATGCCACTAAGATGCAAGGGGCTACTGTGAGTGAAAGAGAATGAAAACGAATTTAGAAAGAACCAGAAAACGATTTCTAAACTGGAAATCTCTCTTCCTATTCAAAAGATTGAGGAGGAGTGTAATGATATATGAACCTATCTACTCCTATTCAAGAAAAAATAAATAGCAAATAAACTTACAGAGTTTAGGTGGAGACGTTAAAAGAGCTGTAGAAGATTTTAGAAGGAACCAGAAACCCAATCCTAAACAGGAAACAAGGGATAAACCTCTACTCCTATTCAAAAACCTGTCTACTTCAACTGAAGGAAGAAAATAAATAAATAACATTTACTAGTTTAGGTGGAAACGTTAGAAGTATATAATTGCAGTAGACTTTAGAAGGAACCGGAAACCCAATCCTAAACAAGAAACAAGGGATAAACCTCTACTCCTGTTTGAACGACCAGGGAGGAGTGTGAACCGAACCTTGTTTTTGAACAGGAGTAGTGGTTTATCACTTATTTTATAGTCACGTTTATAAATAAAATAAGATTATTTTAGAAAATATTCAAGATTATCGACTCATTGTGTCAGATGGAGATTTGGGTCATTTAGATGATGTACTCGATTGGCTCGGTCGCAAAATCTAGTCAACGTTGCTCTATCCAATATACTAGCTAGCCTCATCCATGCTGTATTGCATTGTAATCGAAGCTGATAATTCCTTGACTGTGTGTTTGGTCCGACGGGACC
>OZ010612.1:67275131-67280131 GCA_963932145.1 Acanthosepion lycidas
TGATGACTGAATATTATTTGAACAAAATCTTTGGTCAAAAATATGTCGGAAACATATTGTCTGGAATACAAATGAAGTAAAGTTTATTAAAACTTCATAATAATACTTAATTTTTCTGAGTTTTTAAACGATGTTATCGTACAACCAATCCAAAAGACATTTTATTTCTTCGTCTAACCTTCAAATAGGAAACGAATTCGTTATGAGTTTCTAATAAATAATTTAATTTACATAAATATATGTACGATAATTGTCAGCCATCTTTGTATTCTAGATCATTTTGCTAATTTATATTCCCCGTGGGCGTTTTTAATCTTCAGACGACTTTAGAATTGACGTAAATGTTTTCCGTTTATCTCTTAAATTTATGGTTATAAAGAAATGCATCTTCTTTTGTGTCGGGTCCCTTCAGGATGTTGGCGATCATGGCCTACCATTTAGCCCTTAAAAATGTTGACTTTTCGTTATCTCTCCTTAACCCTATTCTTCCAACTATTTAGTCAAGTTCCTTAGATATATTCTGAGTTGTTTTCCTCTGTCCTTCTTGAATTAATTTTGTTGGTTGGTTGATTTTGTTTAATGGCATATCAACACCTCTATGGGTTATCTAATGCCGAAATCTAAATATTTTGAACACAATTTTATAGCTTCGATTAAATATATTTTAAACGCAATTGTATGCTTTTAATTTTGGTTGGTTGCTTTTGTTTAGCAGCATATCAACACCTCTATGGGTTATTTAATGCCAAAATCTAAATATTTTGAACACTATTATATGGCTTCAATTAAATATATTTTGAACGCAATTGTATGCCTTCAATTTTGCTTGGTTGATTTTGTTTAGTGAGATATCAACACCTCTATGGGTTATTTAATGTCGAAATCTAAATATTTTGAGCACTATTTTATGGCGTCAATTAAATATATTTCGAACACGATTGTATGCCTTCAATTTTGGTCAGTTGATTTTGTTTAGCGGCATATCAACAACTCTATGGGTTATTTAATACCGAAATCTAAATATTTAGAACAATTTTGTTTCTTCAACAAAATATATACTATAAATACAGAGTGCTAGGAATGAAGGCTTGGAAAATTTGAAACTCCCAGGACATATTTAAAGTAGAAGGAAACCAGCGAGAAACTTACTTAACCATTTAGTGTAAATGGACGAAAGAATAGTGTCTGGTAGTGATACGAAAAAAAGACTAATATTACTAAGAACTACAAAAAATTGGGAGTTGTGGAGAGTCATGATCGCCAACGTCCTGAATGGTTACGGCAGATATCCACGTGATAGAAACGAAAATGTAGTTATGGGATTTGCTCACTACAGGATGTGATGAGTAAATTGTCGCCATTTTATATTTTTAATTCACGCATGCGCGATGTTTCTTTTTCCTTTTGTCGACTGCACAATGTAGTAGGGTCAGTTGTGTAACATCTGTGAGAAAAAGAGCACTATGACGCAGTTCACTCCGCCAGAAATTTGGGAGCGGCATGCTGTACTGCTAGCATTCGCGCCGGAAGCTCCAATACTAATATTTCAGTGTCTGTGTGTCACTGTGAGGACAGTGCAGAAGATTCAGAAAGAGTTGGATGATATATCCAGTCAACATCATTGTCTTTGGAGTGATCACTTGTAATGGCGACGTTGTGCCTCCATTCATCTTCCCAAAGTGCCTCACGCTCAACACGGAGGTCTACATGAAGTGTCTTGAAGAGGTGGTGTTGCCCTGGGTCAAGAGGGTGGCTACTGGGAAACCCTCTGTCTGGCAACAGGACACTTCATCATGTCACAAAAAAGCAGGCGAACGCAGACATGACTGTCAGACAATTTCTGCAACATCACCCCTTATATCTGACCACCTAACTGCCTGGACTGCAACCCCCTTGATTATTATGTGTTCGGCGCAGTTGAGCGAGAGAACAACAAAACTCCTTGTAACATCAAAGATGAACTGAAGGCAAGGACTATGGCAGCATTCACCAACTTAAACAAGGAAACCGTTCACGAGAGTTGCAGGAGATTACGAAGTCTTCTGGAAGCCGTGATTGATGTTAATGGCAATTTTATTGAACAAAAATACTCTTTCGTATTTCAAGATAATTTTGTTAATTTTGGTAAATATATTTGTTAAAATGAGATGTCAGTGTTATTTTCATTATTCGTCATTTAGACGACAATTCACCCACTGCACTCTGGGTTTTGTCGGTAATTTTACTATAAGTATGTACTATTGGTACTTTTTTTAAAAAATGGAAATGTATTTTTAAACTTTAAAATATTTTTTTTGTTTAGGGTTTCCCTATTTTTCCATTGCTCGAACCCTGACATGTGCTGCCACCCTGGGCCAGGGTGGACCTTAGAACAACAACAATTAAAATGTGCTTCCATTTTTAAACTTTCATAGTTTTTTTATGTTTACAATTTTATGTTCACAA
Source organism: Acanthosepion lycidas (assembly GCA_963932145.1). Lineage (NCBI taxonomy): Eukaryota > Metazoa > Mollusca > Cephalopoda > Sepiida > Sepiidae > Acanthosepion > Acanthosepion lycidas. The sequence goes on from OZ010612.1 coordinate 67,277,577, forward strand.
TTTTTCCATTGCTTCAAACCCAAAATGTGCTACCACTTCGGGTCATGAAGGACCTAGGAACACAGCAATTAAAATGTACTCCCACGCTCCTCAAAACATCCCGATCAGAGGCGTAGTTTATCGCCATATCCAGGACTAGCCTCCAATTTGTCCTGTGTGCATCAATTTTTCCAAGCCCTCCTTCCATCATGATGTGCTGTAGAAATTTATTTTTCGGATGTTGAGTATAAATGTCCTTTTCCCTTCCATCGTCCCTAAAACTTCGTCGTTGCTCACATATTTTGTCCATGGTATTCTCAGTAGCCTTCTGTAGAGCAACATTTCTGTTGCTTGAAGTCTCTTCTTCATCTGTGAGGAGATTGTCCAGCATTTATTGCCATAGTGGAGGACTGATATCACGTAACAGGTGAATACTCTTTTCTTTGTTTCTATTACTTAACTGGAGATAACTGGCATCCATTAGACATGGCACGTGGAACTAGAACAGATTTTTTAAAAAAATTAGATATCTCAATAACTTAGTCTCTCTTGATGCTAATGCACATGTATGTGTAGATATACACACCACAAAAAAAATAATTTTCACATGAACATAGCAATTTTGTCCTAGCAAAAAAAAGACCCTGAAGATGGCATTGTGCTAATGTCGAAAGTACTCGGAAATTAAATGGATATACATCAACATGGTAATTTTCTTTCATTCTTTACTAGGGATACTAAGAAACTTGTCGCTAAATGTGAGGGATCCTATTAAGAATAAGTAGACAAAACTTACAGAAAACATGCTGCCAAAATATATGCAATATATATATATATATATATATATATATATATATATATATATATATATATCTTTTTACCATAAGACTCACTTGTATACATTTTCTACAATTCATTTCCGTTTTACTAACCATCTAAAGAGGTCAAGGTTCTGTCACTCCTCCTACTCCAATATAAAACATACTTAAGAGAGATATAAAATTAACCCCTCCCTATACTTTATATTGTCTGTTTAACTACCACTCTCAACCCCCTCTATGAAATTACAAAAATTACACTACCCACCAATTTCTAATCCCATTTTAACTCTCAATTCGTTGTTGGAAGTTTTACCTGATGGTCCTGAATCCTTAAAAAAGGATTTAGGTGAAATAAATTATCGTAATGGTACCTTAAAGTGGTTTGTTTTTCATTACATATTAGCTCTGTCCTCACATTGAGCTCTCAGGATTTCATCCTCTTTGGATTTACCAATTCGGTTTACCAAGTTCCTTATAACTTAACTATTTATATATATATATATATATATATATATATATATATATATATATATATATATATATATACTGTTACAAAAATGTCCTAACCGTAATATATATATATATATATATATATATATATATATATATATATATATATATATATGTATATATGTATATATATAAAACACCATTACATATCAATTCAAATGTCCCTTATGAGAATGTTTCTCCAGCAGAAAAACAAATATCAAATATAGATATATTGGATATACAACAACTACATTATCAAGACGCCTTAGTCAACATACGTCTGATCATTCGTCCATTGCGAAACCTTTACACCAACATTCCTGTTTACATTCACAGTATAGAAAAATACTGATTGATACCACAACTATCCTACATAAAGAAAAAATAATAAATTAAATCTACAGATCCTCGAAGTAATCTACATTAAAAAAAATTGAAGCCGACACTAAATAGAATCAACTTCGAAGACTGTAATAATGTCAGCAAATACCTATGAAAAGAATAGCTTTCACTCTTTAATGCTTGCTTGACCATGATGTTCCAACGTAAAAGAAAAAAAAATCCATAGTTCCAATGAACGCCGAAGCATAACTGACAGCCTTTGGATTTAAACGTAAAAGAAAAAAAATCAATAATGAATAGCTACACATAGTTTTTGACTTACCAGTTCCAACCCTGATGGTCCCAGAAAGAGGTCGAAAATTCTTGCGAAATAAAAGTGATTTTCACTGTTACAGCGCATCATTTCTTGCCTCATTTGATTTTAATATACGGAAAAATATTGGAGGGTATGAAAGGATTATAAAAAAAATAAGCAGACATATTGTTTGTTATTTATTCAATCAGACATACCTGAAATGGAATTTGCTGCCTGAATACACAACCAACCAACCGACACACACACACACACACACACATATATATATATATATATATATATATATATATATATATATATGCAAGCAGGATACAATTATCCCTTTCCTAGAAACATTATAAAAAATATATAATTCCAGGCGACCAGAATGTAATAATTATAGTAACAACTCACCGTCAAGGTCCAAATAATGCAGGACCAAATATTATGCGTTAATTTGCATTCGCCTTAAGGAATTGCGTTCCTGATCAAACAAAGTTTTTGAATAATTATATTGGACATACCACTACATGTCTATTAAGAAAACTCACGTTACATCTCTTTGACTATAGCTCAATTAGGACACATTTAAATAAGCACAGAAACCTATCAAACAGCACACATGG
>OZ010612.1:67285131-67365131 GCA_963932145.1 Acanthosepion lycidas
TCCGATCTTCCAGAGACAGAAAGTTAGAAGCTTCCAGGAGCATCAGGAAGTCAAAAGCCAAGATGGACTGTATCCTCCATGACTGATCGGGAGATAAAATTCGTAACATTGCCAAATAGCACTGAGTTCAATACCTCACGACAGCAGAGTTGAGCAATAACTTAGATGGTTAAAAGGAAATAGCAGATACTGAAACATCAGGAAGAGACATGGCACGTGGAACTAGAACAATCTACCACGGTGAACGAAATAAAAGGGTTCAGTTCGAAATTCCAGTCACCGGAAGAAGGACGTAAAGTATAACGGCTGAAACGTCGTGAATATGGCAAAGAAAAGGAGGACAATAGCCCGAACAATGTGAAGAGTGTAAATATTTCATTGATGTTTTTAGGTAATTCAGGATTTAAGAGGAACGGAAGACAAGTGTACCGATAAAGATAGAAAGAAAGAGACTAAAGAATAAACACATGTCTTACTTCATGCTATATATATATATATATATATATATATATATATATATATATATATATATAGTTTATGCAAAACTAGGTAATCCGCATGGGTAGACCCAAGGAGGATGATACCCAGAGAGCTCAATGTAAAATTCAGAGAAGATATGTTTGAATAAAAACAGACCAATTTAAGGTTCCATGTAATAAGTTATTTCACCAGAACCCCTTTAACAGGCCTCGGGATCATCAGACTTTACTTCCAAACGTTGAAATGAAAAATGAAAAGAAATTCACACGTTTTTGATGGACCTCATCAAGCATATGTAAAATTAACGAAGTAAGGTGTGAGAGAAGATAAGATATGAGTGGGTTAGGTGTACCATTTCAATTCCTTATTCTTAACCCCACTGTTTGTCGGCTAGACGTTGCTAGATATAGATGGGTAAGGGGTGAAGACCGACATTAAAGGAAGAAGCTACAGCAACCCTAATAAATTACATTCCACGAGGACAGGTTTCATTCAAATTCTTAGACGCTGTTAATTCGCGTTACTTTAAAGGGCATATTTGGGAGGTTAAGGTTTGATGTAAATCTAAATGTCTAAACAATCTACGAAGAATTTAATTTGAAGTTCGTTGGAGTTTTGGGTATTTTCTATGAAACAGTCGATTGGAAAAACTCATAGACAGTACATTGAAAGAGTAATCCATTTTATATTTAGTAATCTTTTTTTTCTAAACTTTTGTCTTATTGATTGTTAAGTTGACATCTATTCGTTTGATTTTTGTTCATTGAATAAACTCGTGATTGTTTTTAGGTACCCAATTATCAACGGTTATTCCAATTTAAATAATTTTATCATCAATAATGGGGTAGTATATTTCAATTTGAATCAAATTACCAATTTAAACTTTACCTCCGTGCTATCCAAAACTCACTTCCAATTGGAGAATATTAGAGGAGGGATTTGGATAAAATGTCACTAGGAGAAAATTAGGTCCTTCTTTTACAATCTTATTTATATATCCATACTCATATACACTTCTACACATGTCCTAAACCCCTATCTATATCCACATACCTATATCTCACTATATACCTATGAGTTCTTATATACACCTGCACACACATCCACACCAAAAACTATATGTATATTCGCATATTTACACATATACACCTGCAGAGAAACACATACCCACATATCTACATACATATCTCCACATGCACTTATACTTACATATATACATATATACACATAAAATCACCTGCTTATCCATATACATCCATGTACATACGCACATATACATTTACACACATATACACATACACACACATATCTATGCATGCATACACACATACAGATACCTACACACACATACATGCATATACATACATAATATGCAGCATATCTACATACACATATGCGTTAATCTGCACGTACACATATATACACACGTACATGTCTCTATCTTCATGTCCACCCATACACCCACTTATGGCTGCATTCGAAGACTATATCAGTATTTAATCACATTATGGATACCCAAAACGTATAATTATCCATATCTTTACACATATATTACCCTCTCTCTCATATCTATGGTAAAACATATAGGTACCCATCTAAATGTGCACCTCCACACTCACAAAAAAAAAAAAAAAAAAAAAAAATCCTGGTATGCCTCTTTTTCCATATAAAAACATATACATGTACATATCAACAGGTGCATCAGTGTTCAAGTACATTACCATAGTTGTATACATATAGTCATGTGTTGGCGCTCATGCGTGCATAGTAATATTTCTAAAAACAAAAGGAACAAAAATCATTCAATATTGTTCTTCCTATATAATTATTTCTCAAAAACGTGTGAATTTCTTTTCATTTTTCATTTCAACTCTTGGAAGTAAAGTCTGATGATCCAGAGCCCTTTTAAAGGGGTTGTGGTGAAATAACTTATTACATGGAACGTTAAAGTGGTCTGTTTTATTCAAATATATATATATATATATATATATATATATATATATATATATATATATATATATATATATATATATATGCGGTATAATATATATGTGCAAGTTTCATTGAGCTCTCTGGATTACATCCTCCTTGGATTATCCATACGGGTGGCCAAACGTTTCATTACCTAACTATGCAAGTTATATATATATATATATATAAGTTATATATAAATATATATAGATATAAGTTATATATATATATATATATATATATATATATATATATAAGTTATATATATATATATACAAGTTATATATATATATATATATATATATATATATATATATCTTAATTCACATTCTTAATGTATAATATAATATAATATATAATGTTTTTGCTCTATAATTATATATATATATGCAAGTTATACACACACACACACACACACACACACATATATATATATATATATATATATATATATATATATATATATATATATATATATTCAAGTTGTGTATCCTTGTGCAGGTATGCAGAAAATAGAAAAGAATACGTTGGGTGCATAATCCGGGGTTCCTTAGTATTTTTGTTTTTATTTTTAAGAAGACAGTGCTCCATACAGAAGTAGAGCTTATATTATAATAATATTTTTTGTTTAAAAATATGATTCCTTCGCTACATAAGAGTTCTCATGTTTCAAAAACGAGAGCCGAAATCATCCAAATAATGAATAAAATTAAGTTGGATTGAGGTGTTTAGTCCCGTTTCATCTTCAAGCGAAATTTTAGGAATAAGCTATATCTCGGTTTACGTGTATTTTTACAGAATTTGTTATTGTGGGAGTGGCTAGACTATTTTTCTTCTTTAAGTGGTCAGGGAGTTAATTCTTATCAGTAGATTCATCATCCTCTGAGAGGTTTTGCTAAGGTTGGGTAGGGTATCTATTTCAAGGCTAATGTTTACGGTCATCCTTTAGTTGGTTCCCAATGAAGGATATTTTTATGGCGCGCCTACAGTCGTTATGTGTCTGGTATATATATATATATATATATATATATATATATATATATATATATATATTATACAGCAAGAAATCTAAAATTACCTCATGTCGGTATAATCTATTTCAAACCGGCGCAACCTTGTGCTAGTTCTCCTCAGCCTTTTTAGTCTCAGAATCAGGTGTTCGTAATTTTATTTAGATAGCAGTAGAGGAAAAATTACAGGCCTACGCAAAGAGACGCCACGTCTTGATAAAGAGTTTGAGTTGGTAATAAGGGGAGGTCATGAGGTATCTCTTTAAAAGTGGAGGGGCCGAAATGGCAGTTTATTTACGACCAATGCTTAATTTGTATATAAAGGAATTTAGGTTCCCGCTAGGGAATGCCAAACTTTACCAACAACAAATTTGTTTTAATAGGATTAACAATAAATTGTATTTAGACAATTAATATAGAATAGAATTAAGGATTTATTTTATATATTAAGTAATGGGGGATTTAAAGGCAAAACAATTTAAAGTTAGAATGAATTATCTAAATAATACATTCCCAAAATCTGTAAGTAATACCGATACACACAATAGAATAAATTATGCCGTACAACTCTCTCTCTCATACACACATACACACACATACACACACAGGCACACACACACACATTTTTTTTAATACAATATAAGCTTTCGGCTTACATAAGCCATTATCAAAGATGTCAATTACAACATATTAAGCAATATACGGACAAGACAGTGATGATAGTCTGTCATTGTTTACATAGATGATTTCTAAGCAACGATAAACACGTGCATTTAAGACTCTAGAAGCGAAAATCGCACAGCATTTCATGACGTCACACATGACCACGCAAGTATGAAGTATGGGCAGCCGTTGGTATAAACTAATGGCTTCTGTTACAAATTTTAGACATTCATATATATATACATACACTTTCTTTACAATTGGAATTAACATACCTTTATTTAATGATAAATTTCTCCCTACGAATTTTAATTTTAAAATTCGAAGGATTTTTCAAACTATTTATGGTATTAATTTGTAGAGGGATAACTCCTGCGAGGTAAAATTAAAATTCGTAGGTGAAAATGGTCATTAACTACAGATATCCTAATTCCAAATGTAAAGGAAATTTTCTTTGTTTCACAAAAATAATCATTGAGCGCTCTTTTGTGAGTCAGTTTTAACATATTTTAAATTCTAAGTTGGATTATTAGGAATTGCTTGGATTATACCAACGGAATATTACATTGAAGTTTATTATCGTTATATATTTAACATTACGAGGTGTGTGGGAGTTGGTAAGTAATGATGTATGACCTATATTCTTATATAATTTTGAACCTACTTTTATGTCTACATTTTAAAACTTTTTCATTCCTTTGATTTAATCGTTTACATTGGTTATTGTATTTTATTATTCTAATTTTTTCCTCTAAACATAGACTGCATATATCTCTAAAGCTATTAAGAGTATATGCAAAAACTATAATTTTCCCATCCATTGGAGGGTTCAGACCTTTTCCCTTCAATTCCCCAAATTATATATATGCAAATTTCATTAAAAACGACTGACAAGGTGCTGTAGTTAAGTTTTTATCCAATTTCTCATATGGAATTGTTTTGTGCGTGTATCTGTTGTTATAGTCAGTTAAAAGTAAAATAAAATTAATTCTTGATAATGGCTAAAAGTATAGCCGAAAGCGCTTGGATATATAAAACATTTGAACAATTTTTATATAATTTATTTCCTAAAAAAACAAACAAAACAAAACATGAGAACACAGAGAAAAGGACACAGCACTCTGTCAGTCCTTTTTAATGAAACTTGCAAAAAAGAGGGATATATATCCAGGTAAGATACGAACGAATAGAATACACTTCCAACGTTCATACATTTAAGTTAAAAGAAGGCTCAATACAGAGAAGAATAATATAATTTATTTTAGGATATTAAAACATGTAAAATCGGTACACAATTACAGTTTTGTTTCGACACATACAAATGCGTTTCCTAAGGCGATTGTAAATAAATTTGGTTTCAAAAGCAACATACATCCTTCCGTTGTGTAGCGATCTTGCAAGTTGTTTTGATATCATAATATATATATATATATATATATATATATATATAATGAAATAATGTTTAGCGCCTCAGAGAGCCAAGTTTAAATTCCAGTTGAATCCATTACATTCACTTATGTTTTAATTCCTTTGGTAAAGATATGAATTCTCTTCTCCCTCTGGGTTAATAGCAGGACAAAGTGGCTTCTATAGCCATAGATACCAGCTAGTCTAGGAGAAGGACAAGTCTGAATTCAAAACCTGTGGTTTGGGGACCTTGTGGCACGTAGTGCCCCAGGTGTCTGTATTTGACCCTTCAAGAAGTGTGGTTGGTTCTGCACAAAGCCTTCACCACTATAATCAAATCACATGAGCTGGTGTCTGACTGTCTGTCCCTAGGAACTTAGCTGTGTGACCCTCATACGTCAAATACGACGGGACAGTCCAATATATATATATATATATATATATATATATATATATATATATATATAATGGAATTATTATCATGGAATGTATTATGATGGAAGTCGAATATATATATATATATATATATATATATATATATATATATATATATATATATGATAAAATATGATTTCAAGATATGCTATATTAATAGATTAAATTGCTTAATATCAGGGATAGAGCGTATGTAAATATAAAAGTGGACATTGAGGCCAACAGCCAAAGGCGACAGTCTGTTTCATGCTTAAAAGCAATCTCCAACCCATGAAGATTGCGGTTAAGAATGAAACAGACTCTCGCCGCTGGGTGTTGATCTCAGTGTTCACTTTATATATAATGGATTTTTACTTATTATGCCTACACATTTTTATTACATTTGCCGTTATTTTGAGTGGATAAAATAAACATCACGTCGACTCAAATATAGGTATCCACTAAAGTAACATTTTGATATGTCCGGGAAAAGGATATATTTGTTCGAAGTAGGAAAGTGGTTTTGGACCGGGTAGGACAAACTAGCAGGCAACCGTAATGGACTGGTCCTCATCGTAGTGGTCAGCAATAGGCGTAGGCAATAGGCGTCCTCCATGTACATCCATATCAGTCTGTATTTATGGCTGACACCAGCCAATCATATTACTGTAATGGGGAACCCAGGTGTATGCATATTCATTACATCGCATTTAAAGAACAGTGCTCTGTAGTGTTAGACTTCAGCTAATTACTAATACAACATTAGTGTGACACACAGTGAGAACTTAGGTGGATAATGAAGAAGTGATATCCGTGATTCTTTTGTTATACATTAGGTCAAGCCGACTAGGTTGGTAGCCAATGAGAATTGAGTTCAATACAGCAGCAAAGTAGGTTGAGACGGGCTTAGAGGAGAGAAAATTTTCTCTATGCTGAATGGAAAAGAAATGAATATAATTGTCGCCATTTGTTGGCAGTGGCCTGTAGCAACCCCATGATTCTATTCTTATAATCCTAGCATAGAATTGTGTCGTCGGAGCTGATATGGGTATCTATAAGAGGTAAAAGAGAAAAAGGTACTAAAAGTAGATCTTTCCCTTAATGATGAAATTGTTGAAATGTTTTTTTTTTTTTGTCTGGTTGCGCAGATATTCGGGTAAACAGAGACATTAGAATATCCCCCCTCTGATTTTGTAAACTTAATATTGGTATTTATTAGTTTTTTTTGTTTTTTTTTTTAAATATTTTCGTGGGGAGAAAATGGCCTAATTAAGTTAAGACGATTTGTTCATGGACATACGTGAAAATGATTGAGTATAAAAAATAGTTCTAAGTAAACACGTTCGAGAAGAAAACTGGCCCCCAAAAGAAAGTATTTAGAGAAAACTTTTCAAAATAGGTGGTTGTTTTTTTTTGTTTTTTTTTTGTTCGCTTCATAAACAAAAACACACACACGAAATACCTGTCATATAGAAATATAGATTCCATGCATATTAATTTCCCACCCAGCGAGAATTTTAGGCAACAATCTAACATTAAGTTGAATGTAAGACATGGTATTATTATTATTATTATTATTATTATTATTATTATTATTATTATTATTATATTGTTTTATTATTACTATTTTCATAGCGTGAGGTTATACGTGCAAAGGATTTCTCGTATAAAATCGCAGAAAAAATGAATAAAATCCACATTCCTTACACGAAAAACAAATATTATCCTTGCCAATCAAAGATTTACACCGGTATATATATATATATATATATATATATATATATATATATATATATATCGAAATAAAAGTATAAAACTTAATATTACGAGACATATTAAAAACGGGCGAAGCAACCGGTTTCGCTCCCGCTCTTCAGGCTTCAACGGAAGATTTGAAATCAACACAGAAAAATGTACAATAAAAGGAAGTTGTGAAAAAAAAAATATGCAAAAGAAAATAGAGACAAATGACAGCGAGTCCCAACAAACACCCACGTTGTTTACACAAAGAAGGCTTACGGGACCCGATGTAAAGTGCCTCCAGAACCTTCAAATGAAATAAGGAGTGAGACCGGGACAACACGGTGAACCAGTCAACACTAGTATTTAGTCACCCCCCACCACCTGGGCATCATGTGACATAAGGCCGGTTGAACGTGGGCTCGGCCAAAGATATGCCCTTTGAACTGTATAAACGTGTTTAGGGTCGGTTTACCTCCCCGAAAGAGACTCCGCCCTTCGGCGTAGACTCCTTCGGGTTCCTCCCGAAGACAGAGAGTTGAAACGATCAGCCGGTCAGCCGGTCGTCCGACTTCAGGGTGAACCAGTCAGCACTAAATTTGGTTGCACAATCTCTGTCCTTTAATAGGTGTTCGCATATGGCGGAACTATAGGTGTTCGGGACGAGTTGTTTTATTCTCATGTCTAAGCGTTGATGTTCTCCCTATGTAGTCGGCTCCGCAACTATTATTTTTATTAATATTTTTCAAACTCGGCCCATGTTTCGATCTGCGTATAAAGACGTTCTCCCTCCCCATCAAATTAGTTCAATTATTTATAAATACGTTTGTATTAGGTTGGTGCAAAAATAATGACGTAATAATTTCGTTTTTTGACGTTAAAAATAATTTTAAAAAAATTCATTATTACGTCATTGTTTTTCCACTAACCTAATACATATATATATATTTATTATAAATACATATATATATATATATATATACATATATATATTATACATACATATATATACATATATATATATTATACATACATATATATATATATATATACATACATATATATATATATATATATATATATACATATATATATTATAGATACATATATATATACATATATATATTATACATACATTTCCCACCGAACGTTTTCTTCTCGAACGTGCTTACTTAGAACTATTTTTTATACTCAATCATTTTCACGTATGCCTATGAACAAGTTGTCTTATACAACTATATATATATATATATATATATATATATATATATATATATATATATATATATATATATATATATTATACATACATACATATATATATTATACATACATACATACATATATATATATTATACATATATATATATAAACATATATATATATATACATATATATATATGTTCACACACATAGATATATGCATATATATATACATATATATATACATACATATATATGTTTACACACATAGATATATGCATATATATATACATACATATATATATATATATATATACACATGTATATATATATATTATACATACATATATATATATATATTATACATACATATATGCATATATATACATATATATACATATATATATGCATATACTTATACATATATATGTTTACACTCATAGATATATGCATATATATACATATATATACATACATATACATATATATATATACATATACATATATATATATACATATACATATATAAACACACACACACATACACACACACACACACACACACACACACACACACACACATATATATATATATATATATATATATATATATATATATATATATATATATGTCTGTATACCGGGTGTAAACAATTGTACAAATCGTGTTAGAGCATAATTGCCTATCCTTCAAAATGTTTAATGTTAAATGGAAAAAAAGAAACTGAAATTCTTTTGTGTTTTATAGAAATTAAACATTTTTTGGGATGGGCAATTATGCTGTAATACGATTTGTACAATTCTTTACACTCGGGGTATATATATATATATATATATATATATATATATATATATATATATATATATATATATATATATATATGAGATTCTAACACTTATGGATTAGAGATCTGCAGCAGGTGTAAATCTTTGATTTTAGCGTTAGGAATATGGCTTTTATTTAAATTTTTCTACGATTTTATAAGAGAAATACTTTTCACGTATGACCTCGCACTATAGCGTGTTAATTTCAAAATGACCAGTTTAACGCTTTACAAACCGTCATAAAACATTAAATTTAATTAAATTAAATTATAAAGCGTTATTCTATCATTTATTATATTATTAAATGATAAAGCATTAAATTAAATGAAATTACAAAGCGTTAATTCCAAAATGACCACTTTAACGCTTTAAAAATTTGAAATGGTCATTTTGAAATTAACGCTCGACAATAACGCCAGGTCGAAACCATGGTGCCGTATTTTAATTGACCTCCTGATATTTAAACTATATATATATATATATATATATATATATATATATATATATATATATATATATAATGAGTGTGTGTGTGTTCCAATAATTTGGACCGAATATAAATGTGAATTAATTTTAAAATCGGTATATTGGAACTATAGCCAATCGGTATATTGGGTTCTATAGCCTTCGATTGCAACTGGTCTACCGCAGAATGAAATAGCAACCTACTGCGGGGATAAATATAAATATGCCTCGTCAGTCATGTATCGAAAGATGCAGGATCGCCTAATCACGCATGGCGAATAACTGACTGACCCTTGGGAAATGTATGAATCCTCTTCTCCCGTCCATGGGTTAAATAACAGGACATACCGGGTTCTATAGCCTTGGATGACAACTGGTCTACCGCAGAAAGAAATGGCAACCTACTACGGGAAAATATCTGCTAATCATATATCGAAAGATACATGATCGCCTAAGCGGGTATCACACATGGCACATTACTGATAACGTTCGAAGTAAGAATTGAATTTGAATTTTACAGATTAAACATTTCGATGTAACCTCATGACTTATTCTATCGTATTGTTACAGGATAATGTGTTGGAGAAACTACTAATTAGATAATAATTATTAAAATTCTAAGGCGAATAGATTGATTGTTTGACAGTAAAAAGGTATTTGATGCTGTTCGCCACAAACCTCATAATCTTTATGGCAAAAGCTATCTAAAAGGCAAAAGCGAAGACCATGAGGTTATTAAGAGGCATCCAAAAATTAACACGGTCGACGTATATAAATTAGATATATCAATGTCAAATTTTGGGGGAGGAGCCATCTATATAAAAGTGTGGGGGGCTACCAGGCGGACACTCAGACAGAAAAAAGGTCGACAAGTTGTTTTTAACCGCCGCCTCACAAGAAAGGCATTCGCAAGATATGCAAATCAACATTCAACAGTAGAGAACTTGATTTTGCTGTAAATGAAAAAGACATTTTATTCCCCAGTTTTTCTTTATATTCAGTAAACCTGTTGGAAGAGTTATCAGTAATGTTATGCATTTTCTTATTGCAGCCATCTTTCACAAGGTCGTTCTTGGATGCAAAATACAAACGTTACCACGGCCATGGACAAGTATTACACAAGATTATCTGTGATACACAACATACATAGATGTGTTCACACTAGGCTTCGCCGTCAAGCCCCAATATCGTGAGATTTTGGTAAACCCGAACCAATCACATCAACAAAGATCGAGGAGTTGGATTATTGTCCCTATATTTGTTGTTGTTATCACATATACAGCCGTTTTGCTTCCAAGCCTTCTTCCAGTAACTTTCGATCCAGGTAACCTTGAAGGAATTCCTTAATAAATCCTTTATTTAATCCATATGGGTAGATTATTTTACACGTATATCAAATAAAATTAAGATATATACAGGGTGACCCCCAAAAAACGGGAATTTCTTAACAATCCAATAAAACCAAGAGTGATGGAAGAAAAATATTTTATTCATAGTAATTGAAACCTTAAAACATGCCATTTAAGAAACAATGGTGGAATTTTCATTTTTAAAAAATTACGTCCTGTAGATGGCGTCCTACTGTACGAATGCATTCTTGAAATCTGCTGTTGAGATTCCTCATTGACTGCTGCAACATCTCAGCTGGGATACTGTGAATTTCATCTTGAATTCTAAATGGCGAAATGTTTACTTGCTCAAGGTCACTGTCTCGCAGTGTTGCCACTTGCTCATGTCTGGTAATACGCACTTCAAAAATTCCCATTTTTTGGGGTCACCCTATACAACAGGACATAAAAAATCACGGAGAGAAATATTTCAAACAGAGGTCGTCAGACAATATTCGCCTCACAAGAAACACATGCATTTACGGTGGTTGAAATATATCTGTTGTTAGTGTTATCAAAAGTGTTGTGCATTTTATTGGAGGAGTTCTTATTCCTGTGGCCGTGATAACTTTTTGACGCAAAGAGACAGGAATTACGCAATCTTGACTGTGGTACACAACGTACAAAGACTTCGTACATAGCCTAGATCGGAGAACAAAGGTAGCGGAGCTAGCGACTGAGGAATGAAGAGCGAGAGTAGAGAGTAGAGATCAAATTAAAATGATTTTGGAGATCTATTTGGTTGAATTCATTTAATTTTATTAATTACTGTTAGACTATTGTCAGTTTTTGGTTAGTTGATTTTGTTTAGCGGCATATCAACAACTCTATGGGTTATTTAATGCCGAAATCTAAATATTTTGAACAGAATTTTAATGGCTTCAATTAAATAAATTTTGAACGCAATTTTGGTCGGTTGATTTTGCTAAGCGGCATTTCAGCATCTATGGGTTATTTAACGCCGAAATCTAAATATTTTCAACAGACATTTAGGGCTTTAACTAAATATATTTTGAACACAATTGTATGCCTTCAATTTTGGTTGGTTGATTTTGTTTAGCGGCATATCAACCATCTATGGGTTATTTAATGCCGAAATCTAAATATTTTGAACAGAAATTTATGGCTTCTATTAAATATATTTCAAACGCAATTGTATGCTTTCAATTTTGATTGGTTGATTTTGATTAGCGGCATATCAACCTCTGCGGGTTATTTAATACTGGAATCTAAATATTTTGTACGCATTTTTTAAGGTAATAATTGTTGTAGTGATATAAGCCTTACTAATTAACCCATAGCTGGTGCAGAAGAGATGTATTCATACCTTTTCCAAGATGTAGTTTATCGTCATACCTAAGACGGATATTTGAAAAGGATTTGGTTTTATATCAAGCAAAATTAACGCACACACGACAAGACCTAAGAAATCAGAGAGAGAAATATTTAAAAACATAAAAATAAAGGTAAATAAGAAAAAAGAATAACTTTTGTCGGCGTTTCTTAGTGACATTATCCTAGATTGAAATGTTGGATCATGCAATAACGAGATTTAGTGAGGTGAATGGGTTAGTACAAAAATCCGGTTAGTTGAACTGATCGAACAGGTCACGGATAATTTTCCACAAGAGATCAATAATCGATAAAGATCAAGTGATTAAAGGTTCATAAAGGTTGTACGGATTTAACAGTGAAATGTGATGTTGTTATCTTGGGGTTACTCTGTTCGTCGTCGGGGAAGAAGTCGAAAACCATGTCAAATTGAAACCATAACATATTTTATTGAACAAATCCTTCGATAATATGAATATGGCCGATAAGAAAAGCTAGACGATACAAGTTCGATAAGAAGACGTGAAAACAAAAGATTTGGTGAAGCCGATCTAGTTACCTGATGAATACAAGTTCAGTCCCTTCACTGGGTATTTCAAAAATCATCTACGCTGGCCACGTAGAACGCTCAGGCAATACGACAAAGAAAGCATTTGGGAGGATTTATTAAATCGGAATTAGAACAATTGAAATTCCCAGGTTACCAGCTACGACTTACACCTGAAGAAGGCCGATAGATATAATTGCCGAAACGTTGTAATTATAACTATCAAGATGGTAGTCTCAACAGATCAGTATATAGAAATGACAAGTATCACAAGTTTACTGAATAAAATAGAAATATTAAAAAAAATCTACTTTTTAATCGAACATCATTCTCTACTATCATAAGTCTTATGTTTACTAGCTAGGTATTTAAGTAGACATGTCTGTTTTTTTTTTTATTTTAAACAGCGGTTTAATATTTACTATGATTACTATGACTTTCAATTTCTAGGCCAGTAGATTTTTATTTCGCTGTTTAATAAAAACACGGATGTCTACGGAAAAACATGTACGACTTTCAATTTCTAGACCGGAAGATTTAAATTTTATGCTTAATAAAAAAAAAAAAAACACAGATGTCTATTGAAACACATTTAAGATTTTCGAATTTGTATCGAAGAAAATGGCGACTTGAGGAATCGTGCATGGATTCCAACAATTTTTTTTACGTGCAATACGCGCGTGCGCACGTAAAAAAATTGTTGGAATCCATGCACGATTCCTCAGACTTACCTCGTGAAACCAAGCAACATCGTGACGCGTGTATCCTACGTCAGAAAAGAAAGAAAGCGTGCACGTGACTCTTGTTTATATTTGAGAATGGCATGCAAATTTTTGGTGGCGTCTCAGCCAATCACTGACTTCTTGACCAAGATATAAACGCAATTTTTTTTGAAAGAATAATTTTTTCAATCTAGCCAAATTCCTTCTGCATTCTTTTTCTCTGCATCGCCTTTCTCCTTGATTATCCCACATTGTCACAACAGGAAATGTATGAAGGAAGGGCGCAAATTTACTGTATCAAGGCACTTTCCTGGCACTTTCGTCTTTGTGGATTATTTCCTCTTTTAATCAAAGTAGCATTCCTAATTTGAATTTCGCTACGGCGAGCAAACAATGCGTTTTGTCTGTTGTTTTTTATGTAGTCTTTTATTTAAACTCTTGAGATTTCTCCAATGTATTAAGTCTAGCAATTCCTGCATTTGATAGAGTAAATTTCCCCTTCAAGTTTTAGCTTGTTTGGTTTTCATTGATGTATTTTAAAACAATCTTTCAAAATATTCTTTAAAAATTTTAAAAACTACCAATGTCTCTCGTTTCTTGCGCATATGTAGAGGTAGCAAGATCAATAAAGCCCAGTCCAATGAAATGTGGTTACTACCTATAATTTCCTTGAGGTTCTTAGGTCTACGATATGTTAGAAGGCCGGGTTCCTCAAACCAATTTTTTAGGTCTGGTTTTAGATGTAGCATTTCCCAGCGATTTTGATTATCTAAGATAGTGGAGGAAGAGTGGGATTGAAAGTGGTTACTAGAGGGATGCTTCTAGATTTATCTTCAGTTTTGTAAATTAGGGTGTCTTCTCTTGGTGTGGAAATTGTTTTATTTATTTGTTCCCTGAATTCTCTCTCTCTCTCTCTCTGCATATATATATATATATATATATATATATATATATACAAGTACAAGGTTGGTACAGATGGAATAAAATTCCGAAAACGAAAACCAGTATTCTTAAAAGAGTGCTCAATACAGAGTAGAGCAAATAATATTCAAAATGTTTACATATGCATGTTATAACTTTACATAAAAATAGACATTTTATTTCAACACTTCTGGTGTCTTGTCAAGTGATAGTGTTGATTGCAAAATAATGTTTTAAGAGTTCAAAAACAAATCAAACCCCCTCAGCACGGGAAACATTGTTACGTAAACTATGATGACATAACTTTTTTTTATAACCGAATAAAACTTACTTAAAGGTTAAAAACAAGAAGAAGAAAAAGAAAAAGAAGAAGAAGAAAGAAAGAAAGAACATTCTATAGTATTTCAACGACACGTTCGAGTAGAAAATAGCGCTGACATTTGAATGGTAATATTCTAGAAAAAAAATACCATGATTGTTTTAGGCCTGTCCCAAAAGAATTACATTGTTGGAAATTTTAGAAACTCTGCGGTTGGAAAAATCTATTTTTTATAATCAAATTGAAGCGCATCTGGAGGGAATCAGGGATATTAGCACTTCTGACTATTACCACCGAAAATGACTTATTTGAGGACTCAATTTACATCCACTGTCCATTTGGAAGTCCCTTTCGTTAAGCAACAATCCGCTCATTTTTGTTCAAAATTTCAGCTAAAAGTTTCAAACAATATTTCTTTGAGCCCGAAATTTGAATATTTTTGTTCAAATAAAGGATTTGAAAAGGCTTTATATAAAATATGAACCAAGTTTTATGTTTTTAATTATTTTTAATAAACCAAATCGTAAGGAAATTTATTTTTTAATAAAGTAAATTGGCATATAAAAATAATTCAATAAACTTGCTTTTAATTATTTTTCAATAAAGAAAATTGAAAAATTCAAAACAAAATGAAGCAGTTTTTGTTTTTAATTATTTTTAATAAAGTAAATTTATTTTTAATAAAGTAATTTATTTTTTAATAAAATATATTTATAAAAATAATTTAATAAAACAGAAAAATTAAGAACAAACAATTAAATTATTTTATTTGAATTATAAAAATTGTTTTAGATATTTAAAAATTTACTCAAAATTGTATGTAATTCCTCTTAATCTGCCTTCATATACATCTTCAACATGTTAGGCGAGCGTGACTCTCAAATAACTTTTTCGTCGACTGTTTAAAAATAAATGAAAGTAATTTCTTAACGATCATTAAAAACGAGCTTTATTTCTCTTAGTTCCTCGACTACATGAATTTAAGCGAGTTACTCGATTGGCAATTAGGTCCCACCGTTTTTGCTCTTGAACTACTTAGATACAACGGCCACTTCTAGTAAAACAGTTTCTTTTCTCGCATTTCCCACCTATGGAACTCCTTTCCGATTTCTTGCTTCTCTGATAACTCGAATCTTTAAAAATCTAAATGCAACGTCAATGACGATTTTCTGTTTTCTTGAATCCTGTGCTTTTTTTTTTAGTTCTTTCCAAAATCCTCCCTATTGTCAGTCTTCTTATTCGCTTTCACTCTCTATAAGGCCTTGAATACTAGAGGCATTACCACCTTGCTTCGGATTAAATGATGAAAAATGGCACTAGTTCTCCATGTCTGAGATGAAATGACTTTTTTTTCAAAACAATTGCTTCTTGTTGATTGTGCTTAAATATTCAGTTCTTCAGTAGCA
This sequence comes from Acanthosepion lycidas, assembly GCA_963932145.1. Classification (NCBI taxonomy): domain Eukaryota; kingdom Metazoa; phylum Mollusca; class Cephalopoda; order Sepiida; family Sepiidae; genus Acanthosepion; species Acanthosepion lycidas. The sequence goes on from OZ010612.1 coordinate 67,301,945, forward strand.
GAATATTCTTGAATGATCCGTTTCTCTATTGAACAACAAAATCTCATTCTCTTTGGGGAGAAAGCTGTGTGGGGAACTTTTGTCCTAAATATTTCACAGTATGCCGTTAGATGTCATTAGAAGCGTTTAGTTTTAATTAATAGCTTTTAAAACGATCACTTTTCATTGTATTGCGAGATCTCTATTCACATGATACAGAAATTTCATCCTGTACGTTTACAAATCTTCCATTCGTCAGTGCTTTGAATACTTTTGCCATATTTGGTCTGCTGCTCCTGCTGTACATCTCGAAATTCTTGGAAAAAAATCCAAAGAAGAATCTATAACGCAATCGATCTTAACAAGACTTCGCGACTTCAGTCACATTCTCACCGACATGACGTGGCATCCCTCTGTCTTTTCTACAAATGTTTTCATGGCAACTGTACCGAGGAGAATTTTGCAGTGAATGACCTCCCTAAAGTGTAAATGGTTAGAAAAATTTAAACTTACTTAGAGCTAAGAAAAACAAAAGAAGAAGAAGAAGATATAACATTTGACTTAAAAGTCTATAGTATTTGAACAACGCGTTCACGTAGAATATAGTGCTGACATTTGTATGGGAATCTTCTAAGAAAAAAAATACTATGATTGTTTTTGGTATGTCCCAAAAGAACTACACTGTTAAAAATGGTAGAAACTATACTGTTGGAAAAATCTATTTTTCATAATCAAATTCCTGGCGCATCTGGAGGGAATATTTGCACTTCTGACTGTTGCCACCGAAAATGACTTATTCGAGGACTCAATTTACATCTACTGTCCATTTGGACGTCCTTTTCGTCAAGCAACAATCCACCCATTTTTGTTCTAAATTTCAGGTAAAAGTTTCAAACAATATTTCTTTGTGCCCGAATCCCCTTAACGTTATATATATATATATATATATATATATATATATATATATATATATATATATATATATATATATATATTACATGAATCATTCATACAAAAAACAGATATATCTGTTTTTTGTATGAATGATTCATATAATGTAAATTGAACTGCACCACATACTCGATATATATATATATATATATATATATATATATATATATATATATATATATATTATTTTTATTGTAAGAGATTATAATAAAAACATGGAATCGCTACACAAAAGCTTTTATGTTTCAACTCTTTGTCCTTCTTCAGGCGTTATAGTTAAAATAAACTTGGAGTGCATTGGGAAGCAATTTTACGTAAGGAGATGATGAGATCTAACGATAATTTTCTAATACGCGGCAGTAAATGGTTAGTAAACCATAGCTGTATTATAATAGTACTTATTATTTTCTTTATAAATCAATTATTTATGTTTATTTATGTATGTTATTTATTTATATATATTATATATATTATATATATACATATATATATATTATAAATTAATTGACTTAAAATATGGATTTTTCGCTACACAGTTCTAACCATGTTTCAAAATTGGAAGCTAAAAGCTTCGAATTTAATTTTGTAATTAAATTAAAGACATTAGTTCCATTTCATCCTCAAGGTTACTCCAAAATTCGCTTGATGATGAAATGGAACTAATGTCTTTAAAATTAAATTCGAAGCTTTTAGCTTGAATTTTTGAAACATGGTTAGAACTGTGCAGCAAAAAATCCATATTTTAAATCAATTAAATTTACAATATTAATGCTCTGCAAATTTACATTGAGCACTATTTTGCAAAAATAAAAATATCTATAAGAACACCGGATTATATATCTTACTGTACTTTCTTTTTATTTATATATACATATATATATTATTTATATATTATTTATTATATATATATATATATATATATATATATATATATATATATATATATATATATATATATATATGTTTATTTATTTATATATGCTATTTATTTATACGTTTATTTATTTGTTTACAAATATTTTGCTTATAAACTCATTATGTTTCAAGTATGCTTAATTTACCTTAAAATCGCTGGCTACTCGAATACAAAAATATTACATAATGAATTATACCAAAGGTTTTGAGAATTCAGCAATTCCTCAACAACTAACGACCGATCCTGGTCAAAGGTTTACTGAAAAGTTGCTTTGTTAGTTTCAGCGCTCGGATTTATGCAGAAAAAATAGGCTTAGGAAATCTAGATTTAGAGGTAGATTTTATTAACTCAGAATTTTATTGCTTAATAAATATTTTCCCCAATTTTTAAATATCTGTTTTTAGGTGGGAAAAATATTGTTCATCATTTTCTGGAGGGAGCTTACAAATTTCGTAGCAGACGATAAACTTGTAAATAAATTGTTTGAATGATTCAGCGCGTTTCGAAATAATCCGGTTGATTGGTTAATATATGCGTATGTGTAAATTCAAACTGCAGCCGATCTTGTACAGAAATTTTTTAACGGGGCTGCACACTTCTCACATTATATATATATATATATATATATATATATATATATATATATATATATATATATCATGGACTCTGCCGTCGGTTTCGAAGTATGAGGATCTGACAGCTTATTGATTCAGTTATGAAAGTTTGTGCGATAATCTTAAGTGGCTAGTGATTTACAAAGGAGGCCACATATGGAGCAAATGTGAGGATTGTGAGATGAGATCACTGTTAGATTGGCTGACCTTTTAGATTTTGCTCTCACTTCTTGAAGATGATTCAGACAAGCAGATTAAAAATTGATGTGTCCACTAAAACACGTTGATCTCCATTCTACCCGCTCCAAAGCTAAGCGCTCAAGGGTGTTATGTGGTATATTGGCTAACAAGTTGCTTTTCAGCTTGTCTTTGTATCTTAGCCAAGGCCGTCCTACATTCCTGTCGCCCTAACCTAACTGGCTGTACATTAGGACCTTGGGTATCCTGTCATCATACATTCTCAATGACCAGTCCACCGTAACTGAGACTGTATGATAAGTTTCGATTTCTCCAAAATTACATCTGTTAAACAGTGTACACAGACAGCTTTTATGGAAAACATCTATCTGGCGTATATGGTACTTGTATGGAGTCCATGACTCTGAGCCATACAAAAGGATGTTAAGTACAACAGCTCTCTAAACGCGAATTTTCGTATCCAGTCGAATACCCCGCTCATTCCACAAGTGATGGCAAAGTTTGTCGAAAGCACTGGTAGGCTTAGCAATCCGATGCATGATTTCATCATCTAAAGTTCCACTGTAATTGACTTTGCTACCAAGATAGGTGAAAGACTTTACATAGTTCAGGGCTTTGTCTTCTACTCTAAATGGTCTCTCTGGAAATTTGTAGACTGATGGTTTTTGTTTCTCACCACGCAAAATTCTTGGAGAAAAATCCAAAGAAGAATCTATGACGTAATCGATCTTAACAAGACATCGCGACTTCAGTCACATTCTCACCGACATGACGTGGCATCCATCTGTCTTTTCTACAAATGTTTTCATGGCAACTATACCGATTGCGTGTTATTTCATGTCGAATTTTCTTGTGTGCTTTTATTTATATCTGACAACTCCTGATAAAACGCTGAGATGAATCTGCGACGTTATTAGTTGTGTCATGGATCAGTGATTCTGCCGAGTTTGTCACATTGCTAACTCGATTTCTACGAATGCGTTGAAGTATGAAATAGACTGCCTGATGACGTAAAGAATAGACTGCCGCCTCTGGGTGTGGCCTTCAATGTCCACTTTCCCTTGTATATTGCTACATTGGCAGGTACTAGATTTCACTTTTGAAATTGATTATTGTAACCGCAAGCCTTATGCTAATAGTAACTTCTCCCATACCCCTCACTTGTTGGAAACAATTTTGACAATGTCATCGGCGTCCTGGGTATGACGATAATCTATATCCGACAGCAAGGCCTCTGATCGGTTGATTTTTACGAGCTTTGAACCACCTTTTAATTGCTATTGTTCCCAAGTCCACTCTGACCTCTGGGTTGCAGCACCTGTTAGGGTCCTAGCTATGGGCAAGTAGTTTTTTTTTATATCTGTCTATATTTCTGAGATGAGTTATAATTATTTACATTATATACATTGTTCAGACTGATGTCCTCATCGTTATTGCCATATTCACGATGTATTACGATTGTACGCCCTGGCCTTTTTCAGGTGTTTGGAGTTTCGAACTGAACCGCTTATTTCATGCACTGCGGCAAAATGTTCTAGTTCCACATACCATGCCTCTTCCGGCTCTCTCAGTTATTTCCCTTTAACTCAGCCAGCCAAATAATGAACTCACAACTCTTTGAGTCAAGTCACTGGATCAAACCAACACTTTTATCCACTGGTTCATGTGTCATTGAGGATTTTTATAGTAAGATTACCAGCAACACATTTTTGAAAAAAATATTATCAGTAACACATTTTGGAAAATCCAAAAATATAACCAGTAATACATTTTGAAAAACAAACAAAAATAAACAAACATATTACCATTAATACATCTGCCTCTCGATAAAAAACCCTCTTTACAAAAATACGTCAATAAGACCTGATTTAAAAAGTGATTTCTTACAAAGAATACATATTCTATTCATACGAACCTATCCTAAAAATTTTATCGGCATTAAATAACCCATTGAGGTGTTGATATTCCGTAAATCAAAATAAACCAAAACTCTTATCTCCAAACTGATTTCTTACAAAGAATACAAATTCTATTCATACGAACCTATCCTGAAAATCTTATCGGCATTAAATGACCCATTGAGGTGATGATATGTCGTAAATCAAATTAAAACCAGAATAAATCAGCAATGCCAATCGATATTTTTCGTTTCAGCCCTAGCGAACTCTTGCAAGACTGTGGCTTTTATTGCCTTGTTCTGTGTGAAATGATTTTGAAAAAAAAAAAAAAACCTGACCAATTCTTGTGTTTCTATGCTATTTTCCAAAGAACAATTTAAGCATGTAACTTCAAATACCAATTCCAAAGAGAGAGAAAATATCGTCAGTTTTGCTGCATATCTAGTTCTCTTCGCACAAATTCGTTCTTCACGAACCAAAATCAATGTTTTATATTTATGCTCTTGTCATAATTTTCATCTTGAGGGAAAGTAAAGAATGCTGCATCGGTCATATTAAATTCCTGTAAGTTTAAAGAAGCAACAAAGAATTTTCTACAGACCTGATGACGTAAAGAAAGGCATGAAAGAAACTAAAACGATGCATTTGGCTGAATACATATTTGTGAAATGAGACTAAAATATACTCAAATTGATGTGAGTTCTTTGTAATTTTATTTGTCATTATTTGGTTTTGTTTATCTTTTCCTATTACATCAAATAGAACCAATTAACAATTCCTTCTGAGTTCAGTGCTTCCGGTTTATCTTACTTTCACTTTCATTTTCACTTTCGATTTACTTCATATGGAATACTTAGTCGTTTGATAGTTTGTTTGTTTTTTTGTTTCTTTTAAGTGCAGAGGTTTTTAAATAACAAAACAAACATCTTATATATGCTTTATCCAAGTCGTTATAGTGAACTCAAACGAATTTGTTTCTTGTTTTCCTTAGCTTGCTTCTATTTCGGTATTATTTTCTACTTCTCCTTATCCAAAATTTCTGTTCCTCTAAAGAGTACTAATTAATTTTATGAATTTATTCTTTGTTGCATACCGTGTCTTTACACTTCCAAATCTAGACATCAAAGGATATATATATATATATATATATATATATATATATATATATATATATATATGTGCGTGTGGGCGTGTGTGTGTGTGTGTGTATCTGTGTGTATATATATATATATATATATATATACATATATATATATATATATATATATATATTCTTATTTTATTTTCATGTACAAGGTGAAGTTCTCATAATTTGTAAATAAATGATTTCCATAAATCGTTCCAGGTTTCTTTCGTCAAATCCGCGCGCGCGCACGCACACACACACACACACACACACATCTCTTTCAAAATCCTCATTTTCGTGTATGTATCACCACTTGTGGCTACCCAACCTGAAAGTCGAATGTTTGCACCATATCTCCCCCGAAATGAACTATATAATATAATATCTAAAATGTAAATATAAGAGTGGACGTTGAAGTCAACACACAAAAGTGACAGTTTGTTTTTTGATAAACACAATCGTCAGGCCGTTTTTAATAAGCATAGACATCAGTGATACATTGTGGGTAATCTGTTGTATTATTCTAATGGTTATTTTGGTGGGTGGCAACGGTTGTGTTTCGAATTATTCTAAAGACTATTGAGTGGAGATAATTGTGGATCCGAATGCAGTTTTTGACTATTTATAGTGTTGTTACTTTACTTTGTTTATTTATTATTGATTATTTTATAGTTGGTTATTATTACGTTTTCTATGTGAATGTCGTTTGTTAATTTTTTTATTATTTAATTAGTTTATTTATTTATTTGTTTGGATTAACTTGTTTTTGTTTATTTATTCTATTTTATTTGTTTTTTTTTTCGTTTATTCTTGTTCGTTTACAGTTTTCGGTTTTTGATAACGTATTAGGTTGGTGCAAATATAATGACGTAATAATGTCGTTTTTTGACGTTAAAAAATACGTCAAAAAACGACATTGTTACGACATTATTTTTGCACCGACCTAATAGTAAAACTTTGTTTTCGTCTGAATTTTGAAATGAGTTCTGATTGTTTATTTAATAGTTTGTAAAGTAATTATAAAGGTAATTATAGCTATTTTTCCTCCAGTCAGAGTTGAAAGTTTTGGAATTGATTGTTGTAGGCTGATATCCTTTTTGTTATTTTCCATGATATTTTGGAAAAGACTTTCGTTAATTTCTATTAGTAAATCCGTTTTGGATGTGGTATGGAATGCCTAAATTGTATGCGTCCATATCCTCACATTACAGGGCATAGTAATTTCGCTCTTGTAGTACTCATGCTGCGTTTTCCAATTCGTGATCCACGCCGGATATTTAAGATTCTGTAGATCGATATACATCCTCTATTAGATGGATGCATTCAGTGAATCCGGATCCTGCAAGGTGGTTTCTAATGGAAGAGAAAAAGAAGCTTCTACCGTTTGTGATCATATGCTGTTGGGAGGTCGAGAAATCTGGTAAACATTTTTCTGTTTGCGACATAAGAAATTTATTGTAGTTGTTTGATAACATATACGCTATGATTTAATCTGTTACCAGAACGAAAAGAAATGATCTACATGGAGTCTATTTTGTTGTTGATTTTAATTGTTGGATATAATTCAGAAGGAACCCATAAATTCCTCAACGTCTCTTACGATGATTTGTTTTTCATTTTTAATTTCTCAGTTATGTTTAGAAAATATTGCTCTATTCGCGTATTCACTAATTGTAAAGGATGTTTGTGCGTGGAGTTTCTTTGTTTCCAGTGTCGTCTGCTTTGTTATAGTCATTATTCTGCAAGCAGTTGTTGTGTAACGGACATTCATTCTTTGTTCTGCAATTACATGTGAGTTTAATTTGTTCAGGTGGTTTATTGGTTGTTTTCTTGTTGTGCGTTTTTATTATTATTTGTGTCATGTTCTCGGTGCAATTGTAGCTGATTTTTAATCTGTTTTTTTTTGTTAAATATCGCGTGGAGAGTAATTGATGTGGAAAAGTGTTTGTGTATTAGTTTAATGAATTCATTAAACTCATACGCTAACATCATATTTCAGTAATTAGTTCTTGTTGCGAGTTCTAAACAATTCTCTACCTCTATAATCAAATCATATGCATTGGCTGTGTTGTAACTCACTCCTAGTGGTTATAATATTATGTTTTGCTTAGGCTACTCGCCGTGAGAGATCAATAGAATTCTTTCCGACTGACTACAACAAACTAATATCTATTTTGTAAAAATACAAAAAAAAAAAAATGTCACAAAGCCAAAAGTGGCGAAGGGGGCTGGTCATATCTTACCTTAAACTTAGCTAGCCACAATCACTGACCCAAACAAACTATATAATATTCCTTACACCAAAACAACACATTCTTAATTACCACTTTTCCTGCAGGCGCCATAATACCTCGTTGTCTCTATGAAGTTTTAACTAGTTACCATATGTACAATAGAAGAAAATAATATATATTTTGAGTAATACAAAAATATGGCACAAGGCCAAAAGTCGGGGATGGGGGAAGGCTTGTTTTAATCTGTCTTATCTTAAACTTAGCTAGCCACAATTACTGACCAAAACATACTACATTATTCTTTACACCAAAACAATACATTCTTAATTACCATTCCTACACTAACACCCATAATATGTTAAAATTTGTATGATGTTTTGGCTAATCATCATATGTACAATAGTCTGCTTGGGGCGGGGGGGTTGCATCAAAAGAATTTAAAAATGAAAACCTCGATGAATATTTATAATACCCATAATATACTCAGAGGCGACAGGTTGTTTCATGCTAGACACAATCGCCAGGCCGCCTGACGATTGCGTCTAGCATGAAACAGCCTGTCGCCTCTGAGTGTTGACTTCAATGTTCACTTTTATATTTACATACCCTCTATTTCCGATATTGAGCACCTTATCACATAAATATAGCAGACCCTAAAATTATATTTCTTCATAATAATGTATATACAAGAAACTAAACAAAATGTTGTTACTAATAAAAAAAAAAAAAGGCATTCCTTAATTGTGGCAGAAATATCAGTTAACTGGACGAAATTAATGCGGGACTTGGATGAATTAAAAACAATCATTTGATCAAGCACACACACAACTACACACTAATTCAGACACGACAACAAATACGAAAGAACTCACTCGAAAAACAAAAATTGTCCCACATTCTCCAGAGAATTGACATTTCTGGTCAGGGGAGAGGATGGGAAATTAAACTAAAGAAAGTATGGACTAAAATAAAAGGGACCAACACATCCCCTATCTAAGTTAACTTGGAGTAAAAAAATAAAAAAATCCCTAAACCACCCTATTTTGGGTGGGGTTGCCAATATTTAATACAGAGCTTCTAATATCGTGATGTCTAACCGGCATCAAAATGCCACACTGAATCGGCTCATTTCACTCGACAGATACGCGCAAGACTAACCCATGTCGCCTTTCCGTCCTGATCTTGACTTTCAGCTTATGTTACAAGAACAAAATCAGTTGAGAAGAGGTAAATTTCTTTCTTGTCTCTATTGAATTCCTTGTGTCTCGTTGTCCATATCCCTACTCGCATAACCTCAAGTAAGTACAAGAAAACATTGTGCTCACCCTTAGTCAATAAAGTTACCAGATTGCCAGAAACGGAACTGGCCTCAAATAACTTTCCGTGCAGCATGCGAACCATAAAACAATAAAATCAAACACAACGGCCCTATGAACTTGCAGTAGAATAAAGCGTCACCCAGTTTGGAGACTTTTCCAAGTCCGCTGAAGAAAGTTTTTTGCCGCCCCAGATGACTTTTCGTATCACCTGGTGAGTGATAACCCCATTGTTAGTGAGGCATTTCAAACCAAGCTCTCGTGGCCATATGGAGCGAGCCTCCTGCTTCGTTAAAGCGAGCTCTCCAATCGAACCATCTTGAACAGACCCCATCACTAATACCGGATATGATCCCTTACGAAACAACGCCTTAATATCGCCCGTAAGAGGAACTTGAGAGATAAGTGGCATTCACGATAGAAGAACTACTCTCTCGGGGTAAACCGTGTGACTCTTCGTCGAACAGGTGCACAATTCCCTGGGACAGGAAGTTCTTACTGGCGTCTTTCTTCCAGAATTCGCCATTCCAAACAGCTCTTGCGAACCTATTCAGTCTAAGAACAAGGATGCAAAATGTATATTGACAAATCTCAATGCTAGATATACCCAGACCACCTGCAGAAGTGTGGAAGTAACTGATCTCCAGACATACCTTGGCCGCCTTGCCTCCCCACAAGAAAGCGAACAAGGCACTAACTAATTGCATTAGTATGGCATACGGGAGTGGAAGCATAGAGAGTTGGTAAAGGAGAATTGGGTAGATATGCGAAACACATACTCCCGCCTTTTCCTTTAAGGAAAAATTCCTCTGAGATCCCAGACGAACTGCGCCCTCAACGTTCTACCGCACCAATCCATTTCCAGCAAGAGATCGGGACCGAACAAGAAGCAGAGTATCTTGATCGGCCGGTCCGTTCAGAGGAAAGGCCCGGCTAGAGAAACTCCGTTCCACGTGCCCAAGCGTGAGCCAAGAGACTTATGGCGATTGATCTTGGCCCCTGTTACCTTCTCGATCTCGTTGCCGTCTTAGTCGATCTCGGCTCTGCTCAACACAAGAACCGAAACGTCATCAGCATAGGCGGAGTATCTGGCCAAGGTGGTAGCACCAGGAAAAGAGATTCTTTGCGTAGGATCAGATACGCCTTTAACATGCGAAGAAAGGGCTCTAACGGAAGAACGTAAAGCAAAGGCGAAAGCGGATTAACTTGACGAATGGAGGGTGACAACAAAAAATAACTCCGATACTATACCATTCACTTCCACCAGAACACCGGACGATGTGTAAAGAAGTTGCCTTTGATTGATCTAAATTGATCAGCGCGTCTTCACTGTCGACTTGCTCGATGATCTAGCGTACCGAATGAAGGTTGTCATGAATAGTCCTAACTTTCACAGTACAAGTCTGCTCAGAGCCAATCAAACTAGAGTGGCCAGCGTGCAAAACGGTTGGCTTAAATCTTCAACTCTGTATTTAAAATCGTCAAAAGAGAACGTTACCTATCTTATCCCCACCTTTCTTATTTAATGCGTAGTAACTTGATCACACCACTGAAGCGTTGGGTATTGACCCCTGCTTCATCAGTTCCAGCAAGAGAACGAGAATAGGTGACCGCCTCAAGTACAATTCGTAAGAAAGACCATCTAATTCCAGTGTTTTGTCCCGGCCAACAAGTTTCAGCGATTCCCAGATCTCAGACTCTATAACAGAACCATAGTACCCACCGGCTTCAGCCGCTTCAAGAAGGGGAAAGTCGGCAAACTAGGCGTCAAAATGAGAAAAACTTGTGTCCTTGGTGAACAGATCATGAAAGTAGGCCTGAAAGTAATGATGCGTTCAATTTTCCGTAGCTAGCCATCCTAACCTTAGACTTTACACGAACCGGACGAGCCTATGATCTGAATAAACTAGAGAATGGAAACTTGGACACCCTTAGAGCTCTACATAGACTCTTTTAAGACATGGTCGAGCTAGCTTGACTGCACCTCCGTATCCGAGCCACCGCTATTTGTCCAAGTTCACACTACACAAACCCGGACGAGCCTATGACCTGAGTAAACTAGAGAATGGAAACTTGGACAACCTAACAGTCTTATATTGAATTTCTTAACTAGAAGTCAGCCGAGGTAGCTAGAACGCACAATCAAAGCCGAGCTGCCCTTATTATCCCAAGTCAACACTACCTCCCCGAGGTGCCCATAACGATATTTAGATCGAATTTGTCGATAAAGTCCAAAAATAGCTTCACATCCGAGCTGTTAGTACCCAATCATACTGTGGTCAATCATACTGTGGTCATTCCAATTGCCCTCTAAATCCACGCGACGAGATGTCGTCAAAAACGACTCGATCTGCCGAAACAAATCAGGCCTCTCCGTATGGTCATTGAAACCCCAATGAGACGAAGAGACTTATCCTTTATGGTAATATCCAGCACGCATATTCTGTCCGCTGGATCTGCTAAGACAAGAGCACACGCCGCATTTAAAGACTTGCTCACCAGCCAAGAAACACCCAACGAGCGTCCATGAAAACTAGAATAGAGATCAAACCTCGTAGATAGAATACATTCATAGTCCAAGTAAAAGGAGTTTCCTGTACGCAACATACATCTACCCCGAGACGCTGATGATCGTCAGTGAGCCTCGCGACTCCGATGTAGGGCCCCGGGCATTCAAACTAGCTAACCAGAGTGCCGTTATTAGTCCGATTAGGGTCGGAAATCTGTATTGAACATGTCCGGGATGACGATATCGACGTCCTGTCCCATTGACCCATTGCAATTCTCACTCTTAATGATGCCATCAAAAGACAGACCATCATTGTCCCCGATAAATGTTAACTTTAGCGTTCTATAAAGGGAGGGGTGAACAAAAAGCGGGAGCCTCTCCGGACAAAATTAAAAAGAGAGACTCAGAAAATGAAATCCAAACAGATTAAGTCAAAACAAGAGATAAACGAAAAAGACAGGACGTGTTTACTGTTTGAATAACTGCATTTCAGTTATTTGCCTTTAGCTTAAAACAACAGGGTATTGTTCACCGGGAAGTGTTTAGTTAAAGGGAAATAACTCATACTGCGATATCCGGAAGAGGTACGGCATGTGTAACTAGAACAATCTTCCCCGGTGTACAAAGCAAAGGGTCCGATTCGAAATCCCTTACACTTGAAGAAGGCCGGAGCGTACAACATTAGAAACGTCATGAATATGGCAACAAAGATGAGAAAACTGTACGAATGATATGGTCTAAATAATTACACTCACACACACACACACACACACACACACACACACATATATATATATATATATATATATATATATCTGTTGCGTTGTGTTATATATATATATACATGCCTTCCCACTTTTGATGCTATTGTGGACTCTACCATAAAGTGGTACGAAAAGTAAGCCTCAGGGGAACAATGCTCCAGCCTGTTCATCTGTCGAACTCTAAAAGAACTCTCTGCCTCGAGCAGAGAGGAACTCGGACGAGGCTTTGCCGAAGTGCAAAGTTTCGTCCGGGGAGGTAGACAGGCCCTGACCCCATTTATGCGGGTTCTAAGGGAATATTTTTGGCCGAGCCTCCGGGCTCGGAGAACCCACGATAAACTCGGCCTAGTACCACATACGACCCACGTGGTGGGGCGTTAAATATAACAGTTCTCTAGCCTGTTCAACAGTCGAACTCTCTGCCTTGAGCAGAGAGGAACCCGGACGAGGTTTGGGAAGTAGACAGTCCCTGAACACATTTATACACGTACTAAGGGAATATGTTTTGGCCGAGGCTACGGGCTTGGAGAACCCACGAAAAACTCGGCCTTGTGTCAAATACATGCCTCGTAGTGGGAGGCTGTTAAATATTAACAGTGATAAAGACCGAACGCTGGTCAACCGACACACACTCCAAAGTCGTGTAACACTCTTCTGTTATATTTACTGTTCAATACACGATTTATGTGCAACCTCTTGGTTTGTTATTCCTTAACTAATTACTTGGCGACGAAAGATTCAAAGAAATGAACCTCACGTTAAAACCAAAAAATTTGTTGCACAACATCTTGTCCTCAACGACACATGACACAGTGGATAAAGGCGTTAGTTAGATCCAGTAACAGGACCCAAAGAGGGTGAGTGCAATACCTTTTTAAGGCGGTGGAGAACTTGGAGAGGGGAATTAACAGAAGATAATTGATAACTGACATCCATTAGACATGGCATGTGGAACTAGAACAGTCTACCCCAGTGAGCGAAATAAAGGGTTTAGTTCGACATTCCAAACACTTGAAGAAGACCGATGCGTACAACGGTCGAAACGTTGTAATAAATATGGCAACAAAGATGAGGATGATAGTCCGAGCAATGTAAATAGTGTACTTTGATTGTACTTCTCCAGGCTATGGTAAGTAACTGTAAGTACAAGTACAAAGTGCTGGAACATGCAAGCTTTTATAAAGCGATTTCAACATGTTTTATTAAAATCTTTCATAATAAAAATATTATATATATATATATATATATATATATATATATATATATATAGAGAGAGAGAGAGGGGGGGATATAGATACCCGTGAATATACAACTTACAATATATTCAATGTATATAACTTAAGTGTAAATTATACCCAAGTAACGTAATATCACATATATACATATACATATTCACACCTCTATGATTCATTAAATTGTAAATGCATACATATAAATAAATACATGCATCCTATACAAATGAAATGACAACATATACATACATATAAAATACATATAAGCTAAATAATATAAATATACATACACGCATATAGGAATATACTTATATATATATATATATATATATATATATATATATATATATAAATATATATATATACATATATATATATATATATATATATATATATATATATATATATATATATATATATATGTATTAGTAAATATGCAATCATACGCGATTGTAGACATGTGCGTACATGTAGAAATTGCTATCCACATGATTTAAGACATTGCATCAGAGCTTTTAAATTAAATATTCAGTACGTGCCCGCATACCAATATGTACTTGACCCTACGTATGTGTGTACACTACTCGGACAAACATCTGCCTATTTCCTCTGTGCAGTCTTTCGAATACGCTTCTGTTATTTTCTATCCAAATTAGGAATTTATCTGTTTAGAATAGAAGACGCCTCTTGTTGAAGAGTAAAACCTTCGTGAAATTCATTATTTGTTGAGAATAACGCACCATATGCAAGAGTTTCTAGTTGTGTTTCTTTAGCTTTTCCTATTCTTTCATATCTTTTATTGCAAATAATATTTTAAGCTGTCATATAGAAAAAAAATTTCGGTTCCGAAGAAGACATTTTTTCTATGCATTAATCTGTGAATTCTCAGAATGCCCCGGAACAAGACACTGATGGCGCTATGTCGATATAAACGTGGGTAATGAAATTCGGTTAGTTGAGTTCCATTTCTGGCATAATCCCCATATGGTAGATTTCTCAAAGAATACGTTTCGATTTCAGACATATACCTAAATGGATATATGGCATAAAACCCAAGGGATATATAGCATACACTTCAAGTGATATATGGCATACTCCTGAAGAGGTATTTGGCATTTCTCAAGAGGTGTATGGCATACACCTCAAGGGATATATGGCATACACCTCAAGGGATATATGGCATACTCCTCAAGGTATATATAGAATACAACTCAAGAGATATATGGTATATCCCTCAAGGGATATATGGTATATTCCTCAAGGGATGTATAACATACACCTCAAGGGATATATGGCATACACCTCGGCATATATAGCATAAAACTCAAGGGATATATGGTATAACCCTCAAGGGATATATGGCATACTCCTGAAGAGATATATAGCATATTCCTCAAGGGATATATAGCATATTCTTCAAAGGATATATGGCATACACCTCAAGGGATATATTGCATACTCCTCAAGGGATATATGACATACACTTCATAGGTTATGTGGCATGCACTTCAAAGTTTATATGGCATATTCCTCAAGGGCTATATTGCATACACCTCAAGGGATATATGACATACACTTCATAGGTTATGTGGCATACACTTCAAAGTTTATATGGCACATTCCTCAAGGGATATATAGCATATTCCTCAAGGAATATACGGCGTACTTCTCAAGGGATATATGGCATACTCCTGAAGAGATATATAGGATATTCCTCAAAGGATATATGACATACTTCTCAAGCAGTATAAATTATGGTGTACTATTCGTCCATGCTTTCAATATTGCTCCCACATTTGGGCTGATGCTTTTGCTATATTTTTTAGAGATTCTTGATAAAATCCTAAGAAGAATCTGCAATGTTATTGGTCTTAACCGGGCATCTGCGCTTCAGTCCCTTTCCAAGCGCCGTAATGTAGCATTCCTCCGCCTTTTCTATAAATACTTTCAGGTTAATTGTTCTGATCAACTTTCCTCTATGCTGTTATTTTTATTCCCCCAACCCTCAGACAAATTGTACATATTGAAAACTAGTTAAGACTTCATAGAGACTTGAGGTATTATGGTGACTGTAGTAAGAATGGTGAGAAAGTGTTGTTTTGGTGTAAGGAAGACTGTAGTATGTTTGGGCCAGTAATCGTGGCTAGATAAGTGTAAGATAAGACAGACTGAAGACCAGCCTACTCCTATTCCCCACTTTTAGTCTTGTGCAACATTTTTGTATTACAACAAAATAAATATTACATTCCTCTATTTTACATTCTTTATACACATTGGGTTTAGATAATTTTAATTGTTTTTTTATTCCCACTCCCAGACAAATATTGTATATAAGGAGACTAGTTAGGACTTCAGAGTGATGGAGGCATTATGGTGACTGTAGTAAGAATGCTAAGTAAGAAAGTGTTGTTTTGGTGAAAGGAATACTGTGCTATGTTTAGGTCAGTAATCGTGGCTAGATAATTTTCAATTTAAGACAGAAGACCGTCTTTTCCCCGATTCCTTTTTTTGGCCTTGTGCCACATTTCTGTAATACTCAAAATAAATATTCCCTGTACGGTACCTAGACTTCATGCATTAAAAAGTAATACTAGATTGGTTGCAAGGTTTCATCATTTCACAGTTCATTTAGAAATTACAATCACCTGACGAAAACCGGAGCGTACAACGGCGGAAACATTGTGGATATGACAATGAAGATGAGGATGACAGTCCAAATAATGTAAATAATACAAGTAATCATAATACTTTATCGCGGAGATATAAACAGATATTGAAGAGATGGCACGTGGAACTAGAACAATCTACCCTGTAGGGCCGAAAATATGAGACACCCAGTGAGGATCAAACTCACTATTCAGTCGTAATTGACCTAACGACACAAGCTTTCTAACCATTTCACATCGAAGTAACCATCTCTTATTATATTATATTATATAGTGATTTACTGAGAATAATTTACATGTGGCACAATTGCTGATCGTATGAGACACCCAGTGAGGATCGAACTCACTATTCAGTCGTAATTGACCTGACGAGATAAGCTTTCTAACCATTTCACGTCGAAGTAATCATCTCTTATTATATTATTAGGTTGGTGCAAAAATAATGACGTAATAATGTCGTTTTTTGACGTTACGTCAAAAAACGACATTATTACGTCATTATTTTTGCACCAACCTAATATAATACATAGTGATTTACTAAGAATAATTTACACGTGGCGCAATGGCCGAACTTATGAGTTACCCAATGAGTATCGATCTCACTCTTTATTCTTAATTGATTACTCCAGCTACCACCAATCATTATTATCTTTAAAAAAATTCTTATTATCGAAAAACAATATTTTCCGGTTTTAAGTAAAAGATATGGTTGATAAATCGAAGAAAATGAATGAATAAATCGATCAATATAATTCTCCTTGTTCCGTAAACTGGTGCATAAGTTGCGCCCTACCAACAATCAATGAATAAATGTATATTTTTTTATCTCGAGGAAAGACGGAAAAGATATATGAGCGACGCTGTTTGGTTTTAGTGAGAAACATATATACAGAGATACAGTAAAAAATTCATACATTTTCGATCTCGTTCAGATCATCTGTTATCTATACCAATCTTAAATTTTAACGTTTCATTTTATGGCCAACATTATTTAAAATAGAAGACACAGATTTTATCATCTTCACTCTAAATTTACCTATTTGGTTTGATTGTTTCGTTTTATGACTGGAAATAGTAAAATTTAAATGGCTTCGCTTTCAGTCGAAGCTAAAAAGAAAGCTTCAAGAAAGTTTTTTCATTTTTCAAAATTCATTTTGAAACTTACGTATACTGAAGTGGAGTTACCTATATATATATATATATATATATATATATATATATATATATATTAAATAAAAATAGACCACTTTAAGGTTCCATGTAATAAATTATTTCACCACAGCCCTTTTAAAGGACTTCCAAAGCTTGAAACGAAAAATGAATAGAAATTTATGCATTTTTGACGTGCCGTATTAAACATATGTAAATTAACGAAGTGAAGAAGTGAGGTGGGAGAGAGAAGACATGAGTGAGTTAGATGTAATTTAATATTTCTATTCTTTCATACTTAAAATTACTTGAGGAGGTCCAGACATTGACACATTTAAACGGTTAACTTAACGGAAGTTATATATTGACATAGAAGGGGTAGAGGAGAAAAAACAATAAAAAGAAAAAGAGAGACGGAAGTCATCAGAGAAGGTGTCACTAATTTTCTTTGGAAAGAACAGGCTCGAAAAAGACGATGTTATTTTGTTTTACATGGATAGCGATGACGGTGATAGATAGATAGATAGATAGATAGATAGATAGATAGATAGATAGATAGATAGATTGGTTCGTTGTTTTGTTTATGGCATATCAACCACAGTGGGTCAATTAATGCCAACAAAATTTTAAAAATAGATTCATAGCGATAGTTAGGTAAAAAAGGTGCGTATGTATACATAAATATTTGAAGCATTTTACAATTACTCATATTTTTCAATACAATCCAACTTCTTTTAGGAAATTTACAATCTTGGATCGTTTTATTTTCGTAAAAAGTTTTTTTTTTTTAAATTACTCACTTGGTAATATTTTGTTCGCACTAGTTTCAAAATCTACACACTCTAAAAGTATATATATATATATATATATATATATATATATATATATATATATATTTCACTGTAAATTTCTCTTGCCATGTAGTGCATATTGGGGATTCTGTGCCTTCTAGTAAATAATGGTGGGTGATGTAGGTGTGACTTATGTTAAGGCGGGTCAGCACGTCCAGTTCTCTTCTATTTTTGTATTCTGAATTCCATTCTCCAAATTTACCTATTGCTGTATTACTACCGGTACTACTGCTACTGCGGATACATACGTTAACAACGTAAACCTTGCCTCTTGTATTCGGTCAGCCTTGGTATATTGATAATATCCATCCGGCCTCAAGTCCTCTGATCAGAAGATTGAAGCTTTTAAGGAGGTTAGAACCATCTCTTAACTGCGGATGTTCTCAGGTCAACCCAGACCCAGTTTGGTAGAACCTGTTAGGGTCCCAGTTATTTAGAAACTGTGAATCCACCGAAGAAAAGTCAACAGTACATTAAAAAAAAAAAGAGCAACAATATGATCTGTCTATATTTCTGAGATGATGTACACTATTCGGAATAATGTCCACAACTCTGTCGCCATATTTGTTACAACATTGTACGCTCCGGCCTTCTTCAGGTCGTTACAGTGTCGAACTGAACCGTTTATTTCGCTCACTGGGGTAGACTGTTCTAGTTCCACGTGCCAGTGGATGTGAGTTATCAGTTATCTATCATCTATCAGTTGAATTGAAAGCATGGAGCCTAAAGGAAGAAAGAATGTGTTATCGTCCGGTTCCTTGTACCACGGTGATAGTCCAAGGTAGGACCAATAAAGAAGAACTCGAACACGGATATGGAATAACACAGATATATTACAAACAGGAATATATACAGAGAAGTAGAAGTCTTAGTACGAACAATCAGGTTTCGGACTACCTCTGACACGACTGACTCGCTCTGACTCACTAACAGACTCCTGAAGAAATTCTGACGGACCTCACTCCAGACTTCAGACTGAACAGTATTTAGTCACTCCCCACGGGGTCATCACGTGGCACAAGGCCGGTTTAACGTGGGATCTCCGAGCCCGTGGGATCTCCGAGCCCGTGGGCTCGGCCAAAAATATGCCCTTTGTACCCGTATACACGGGTTCAGGGTCAGTTTACCTCCCCGACAGAGACTCTGCCCTTCGGCGTATCCACGTTCGGACTCCTCCCCGCCCGAAGGCAGAGAGTTCAACCGATCAGCCGATCACCCGGTCACCCGACTTCAGACTGAACGGTATTTAGTCACTCCCCCCCCCCCCTACTGGGGCATCATGTGGCACGAGGCCGGTTTAACGTGGGATCTCCGAACCCGTGGGCTCGGCCAAAAATATGCCCTTTGAACCCGTATAAACGGGTTCAGGGTCGGTTTACCTCCCCGAAAGAGATTCCGCCCTTCAGCGGAGCCTCGTTCGGATTCCTCCCCGCCCGAAGGCAGAGAGTTCAACCGATCAGCCGGTCAGCCGGTCGCCCGACATCGAACTGAACTCTCTGCTTTCTCTTGAGGCACAGTATTTATCACGTATGTTATTATGGGTAAGGTCCCATAAAAGAATGATATGAAAAGACTGACATAGATAGATAGTACATTCTTTTTATAATAAAATTACCAACAATACATTTTATGAGCTATAAACTATATATCTAAGCATATACATTTACTCTGAAAGCATAAAATTATTTGCAAGATATCTGTAGTTGAAAGCATAGAATTACGTACAAAATATTTAGATTTCAGCATTAAATAACCAATAGAGGTGTTGACATGCCGCTAAACAAAATGAACCAACCTAAATCAACCTGTAAATATTAATTTATTTACAAACTTATCTGTAGATGAAAGCATAAAATTACGTACAAATATTTAGATGTCGGCAGTAAATAACCCATATAGGTGTTGATATGCCGCTAAACAAAATCAACCAATCTAAGTCAACCTGTAAGTAGATCTCGGCAGTAAATAATACTTCGTGTTTGGTATGCCGCTTAACAAAATCAACCAAACAGCAATTCATATGTATGGTAAAATTACGAACAATATATATTTAAAGCAAAATGACTAATAATACATTTTAACTGTAGTTGAAGGTATTCGATGGCGTTCAAAATACATTTAGTTGAAGCCAGAAATTTGTGTTTAAAATATGTAGATATCAGCATTAAATAACCCATTGAGGTGTTGATATGCCGCTTCACAAAATGAACCAAAGAAAATCGCGTATAATGAATTTACATACGAAAAAATGGAACTTTATCAACACAGAGATACAAATGAAAAACTTTCGATAATAAATTAACTGGCGATATTTCATGTGTTATTCCTATGTCTAAACTAATACTAGTCTATTTATGAAGATTTCTAAATATAAATAAATTGTTATTTTTTAAAAAATGTTTCAGGCGTAGTTTCCAAAAAAATTATTCCTTCTGCAAAAGAATCGGTAAGAGTTGTTCGAATACCTTATGATTCCATTGTCTGGCTGGCCAGCGGTCTCTTCTGCCTTTTCATTAAGTAATAGTCTGCCAGTAATCCATTCAATGAGTCTATCGGAACCTTTACCAATTAATCTGAGTGGTACAAATGAAATTGTTGATGTCATCATGTACCACATGTTTTAGATTTCTACTTAAGATCCTTGTATTTTGATAGTTTTTTGAAAATCTTCAAAGATACATTACGATTTGCACGGACAGCCACGTCAATAAGAAAGCACATTCTGTTTTTGATCATGGCGTCTGGGCGATTACTTTTGATTGTTCCGTCTGTGTGTATTGTAAAGTAGCATAAAATTGTTAGAGCTCCTATCTTTCTAAGTAGGTCGGGCCTATATTCATAATTGTTTCTTTATTATATTTATTCCAGCAGTTTCTTTTCTCGCACTTCCCGCGTGTGGAAATACCTTCCATTTATTTGCTTTCCTGATCTTCAAAAATTTAATTGCAATATAAATCGCCATCTACTATCTTCTTGAATCCTGTTCATCTTTTGTTCTTTTTTCAATACCTCTATTCTCACGCTTTTCTCTCAACTTCACTCTCTGTAACCACCCACACCACTGGATACTAGTGGCATTCCCGCCTTGCTTGCGGTTAAATGATTAAAAAATAGTTCCTTGTATTTTAATGGATGTTTTTCAACACCGAAAACCCATACTACCAGAATAGAAATTTCTACATAAACAATGTTTTCTGCATATCTCTTTTCGACTTTTCGACATTATTCTAAGTATGCTTGAATTCCTTTCTGTAGGCATAGCACCATTCCTAACCCTAACCCTGGCTCCATTCAACTGACAATGAGAGAAATATCTAAACAATTTCATAATAATAATAATAACACTAATGTTACAACACTCCTAAAAACGCGACTTAAGAAATGAAAAAGAAAAAAAAAAACAGTTTTTGACAATGTTAAACAATACTTCGACAATATGTCTGCCTTCTTCAGGTTATGTTTAAAAATTATATGAACGCATAAAAATGTAAAAAATGTGAACAAAAATTATAATTTTTGTATAATTTTATAATTTTTGTATATTTTTTTTAAATTTTCATACATGTATGCACTTTTTAAACGTAACGTTTTATTTCCTTTTTCTTATTCTTTTATAATTTTTTGTAGAGTTTTTTATATTTTGAATAACCAGCAAAGTGTTGGTAAGCCGTAAAAAAACGAATCAATCCCAATTTCAAAAAATTAAAAAAACTAACTACTGCAATTTTGGCGAACACATTAAACTACACATTTTGATAAAAATATGCAGAAGACACCAACACTTTCATCTCTTAAAGCAAATGAAGATATTTACATATGCAAATTATGCGAACACTTTCATCTCTTAAAGCAAATGAAGATATTTACATATGCAAACTATAACAACACTTTCATCTCTTAAAGCAAATGAAGATATTTACATATGCAAATTATGCAAACACTTTCATCTCTTAAATCAAATGAAGATATTTACATATACAAACTATAACAACACTTTTATCTCTTAAAGCAAATGAAGATATTTGCATATGCAAATTATGCCAACACTTTCATCTCTTAAAGCAAATGAAGATATTTACATATGCAAACTATCACTATGGAATTACATGAGAGTTCCGTAAGATTTTTTACTAAACTGATTAATTGCTGTAAATAATCAACTGACGAAAATTGCAAGATCTACACCATTCCTTATCCAATTACTCATGTTTCAGTTTTATTCCATTCACCTTGGCTAAGTTTCATTCGTTTTGTCTCGTTGATTACCAGTACAACCGTTTTTTTTTTCTCAAGTCAAGCAACGTTTGTACAAATACTTTTATATTTTTCATATTTTTACACTTGTATGCAATTTTTAAACATATCTTGAAAAAGACAGCCATACTGTCGAAACATTGCTGAACATTTTTAAACTGTGTATTTTGTTTTTCTTTTCTTAAATCGAGCTCTTCTCGATGTGTTGAAATTCCAGAAATACATACACAGATGTCCTCAAGGACACATGTCCACAGTAGATAAAAAATTTAGTTCGATCCAGTGACCGGACCCAAAGAGTGTGAGTTCAATATCTGGTTAAGACGGTGGAGAACTTGGAGAGGGAAATTAACATAAGATAACTGATACCTGAGATCCATTACACATGGCACGTGGAACTAGAACAGTCTACCCCAGTAAACGAAATAAAGGGTTCAGTTCGACATTCCAACCACCTGAAGAAGGTCGGAGCGTACAACCGCCGAAACGTTGTGATAAACATGGGGACAAAGATGAGGACAATAGTCCGAATAATGTAAATACTGCAACTGCATGACTTCAACTAAAATAACATGTACTATTGGTTATTTTGCTGTAAAATGTATTGTTGGTAATTCTACTATAAAAATGTATTTTTATACTCTGATAATGTTTTTTGGGGGTTAGTATGTGCTAATAGTTGGGGTCCTAACAGCTGCTATCACCAGGATCATAGTGAATCTGGGAACAACAGCAATTAAGAAGGGTTTCCAATCCCCTCGAAACCTCCAATCTCCCGATCAGCGGCCTTGCTGCCACATGTAGTTTATCGTCATGCCCAGGACACAGATGTAGTTTTTAAGCAAGATAAGAAATATCAGTTGGTGACATATAATGAATATAAAAGGAATTTCCAAAATTCATGGGCGAAGATCTTTACCCAGGAATTAATAGATCAGTTGATTGTAAAGATTGACGTCATACATTTAATAAGTGAGACGATTTTAATCGTCCCACAAAGATAATTATCTTCATTGGTGGAAACGGAACCTCGAGATATTCAAGACAATGATCGGGTTGAGGTCTGAAGGGGTCAGAATTGTGAGGGTGAGATTTACTGACATTAAGTCTCCATCTTGTGTGGACATGGAACCAATAAAATATGATAAAAAGGCTACTGAGGAAGGTTCTGTAGACATGAAGAGATTTACTCCCATTCAGACTCCAGTGTCACCTGTTTCATTCATTTATACTGAGGAGGATGCTGAAGTTAAGATGAGATTTACTGTCTGATGACTTGTGGTTACCTGTGCTAACCACAAGTCATCTGGATTAAGATTAGAGCTGTATAAAATATAACGAAAAAGATACCGAGGAAGGTGCTGGAGATAAGACGAGATTTACAATGATTCACACTTCTGTGATAATCATGATCATCTGGATTAAAGTTAGCAAAGTATAAAATATAATAAAAGGGGTACTGAGGAAGGTGCTGGAGATTAGAAGAGATTTACAATGATTCACACTCCTGTGATAATCATGAGTCATCTGGATTAAAGTTAGAAAGGTATAAAATAAATTAAAAAATACTGAGCAACTTACTGTCATTCGATTTCCAACGATAACCATTCCCCATCTGCTTGAAACATAGCATACTGTGGAAGGTACTGAAACTAGGCTAGCCCTTACTGACATGCCGTTTCCTTTAATGTGGTGGTAGTAAATGTCTCCTCTCCCGCACCTATTCAATATAGTTCTGTATTATAGTTTTTGCCATTTATAAAATCAATCATTCCCTTGATAAATGGTAGTCATCTGATTTGATTATAATGGCAAAAATTATAATACAGAATATATTGAATAGGTGCTGGAGATAGAAAGACATTTACTACCATCCACATTACAGGGATTTTCACGAGTTACCTGGCTTGAAAAAGCCTATCCGATAAAAAATATAGAAAAATATAAATTATAATGAGGTGCATACAGAAAAAGGATGGTACCCATTGTCATTCAGCTTCCAGTTATAATCTCCAGTGATCTGGTCAGAATAAAGAAATACATAAAATATAAGAACGATACTGAGGGAGGTTCTGGACATAAGATGGTACTATTCTATCTTTGAATCCAGTCATCTGATCATAGCAAAAATGCATAAAATATAATAAAATCGGTACTGAGGAATGTGCTGCAGACAGGAGGGTACTTACTGGCATTGAGTTTCCAGTGATAACAACTAATGAACTGATTATAACAGAACAATGAATAAAATATAACAGTATTGAAGAAGGTGCTATGGTTAGGGTTTGTGAATGAAACATGAGAAGAAAAGGAAGAACAAAATTGTTCCGCCTGTGTAAAATGAAATAATCCAATTCCGGGATGAATGAATTCGTTTTCACAAATGGATTCACGAAAACTTTCAAATATAGATCATTGGCTTTCCAATTGTTTGCGCGGCCATTTTTCGCACTTGAATGTGTCAAATAAACCTGCCACTTGTACAAAAGTCATTCGCTTGTACCAATTTATTACGTGAGCTTCAGTAAGCAGGAATAATAAATACATATTTTTGTTTATAAATGGAAGGAAAAGTTGTTGCCCAAGAGAGAATCGTATTGTTTTATTTAACGCTGAACTAGAACAATATATTTGTATTGAAAAAAAAAAAAAAAAAAAAAAAAAAGAAGCGTCGACATTTCTGCCAGAATTACTGCAAGACATATGGTCAAGGAAGTTGTTAATCGGAATGGGTGAAAACAATGGTTGATCTCAGATCTGGCATCGCCATAGCAATGGTCATTGAGACAAAATTCCAGGAACAGTTTTTGCACATTAAAGGTATTTTTATGGGATATATTTTTATTCAATTTATTTTTATTTTATTTTATTATATATTTTATATATTTTATTTTATTTTATTTTATTTATTTTATGGGATATATTAGGTTGATGCAAAAATAATGTCGTTTTCTCACATATGTTACCATGTGAGAAAACGACATTATTTTTGCACCAACCTAATATATTTATCGGATATATTTCTATTGAATATTTTTTTTTATCCAGTATATTTTATGGGATATATTTTTATTGGATAGATTCTTATCGGGTAGGCTTTTATTTGATAAATTTTTATGGGATATATTTTCATCGGATATATTTTTATGTGATATATTTATATTTAATTTTATTTTTATTTTATTATATATTTTATACATATATATATATATATATATATATATATATATATATATATATATATATATATATATATATATATATATATATATATATATATATATATATTTTATAGATTTTATTTATTTTATCAGATATATTTTTATCGGATATAATTTATCGGATATATTTTTATTGAATATATTTTTATCCAGTATATTATGGAATAGATTTTTATTGGATAGATTTTTATCGGATAGGCTTTTATTTGATAAATTTTTATGAGATATATTTTCATCGGATATATTTTGATTAGACAGATTTTTAACGGATAGAATTTTATCGGATATATTTTTATGGGATATATTTTCATAGGATAGTTTTTTATTGAATAGAATTTTATCGAATATATTTTTTATGGGATAGATTTTTATCGGATTGATTTTTATCAGATAGATTTCATCCGATAGATTTGGAGTAAAGACTGAACATGTAGAGTAATGATGAGGTTTTAAGAAAGGTAGAAACAAAATTTTGGCTTATACCGAAAAGAGACAGATGACATTTCTAAGTTACATGATTAAAAAGAAAGTTTGGAGAATTTGACACTCACAGAGCAGAGAAATAATGAGAGGTGGCGGGAAAGATCCCTACCTAACAAGCAAAACAGGTGGCAAAAAGGAAATGCAATCTTTGGGGAAATGACAAACTATACTCAAATCAATTGACTGATTTATTTTTACGGCTTATCAACCTTCACGTGGGTTATTTAAAGCCGAAACATGTTTTTGAGTATTAGAATAATGCTATTTTTACAAGTAAATATCGCATTAAAATTTTTTTAAAATAACAATGTTTTTTTTTTCAGATATATGGCCTACTATTTAACGTGTAACTGATGGAGGAGAACGATTCATATCTTTCTTAAGGGCATTTGTGCGTTAGTTATTGTAAAGAACCTGACTGGAATTCGAACTCGCATTTTCAATTTCTCATTCCGAGCTGTTATTTATCACACGACCTGCACATCCAAATTTGCTAAGAACTTCCAAGAAGCAAGGCAAAATAGCGAGAAAGCAACTTGACGTGTTTGATGAAGACTTGGTTTAACAAAGGCAAAGTGTGATAGGAAATCAAAAGTTACTGAGATCAACAAAAGATAGGAGGTTATGAAGAGCCATGATACCACGTGATCAGAAAGGATATGGGACATAAAAGAAGAAGAAAGTATCACCGAAAAATACCACCCCTAACAAAATAAAATGCTTGCCATGTAATATAAATTTTTACTAGCAGCTTTTGGGAAGGAAAAAAAAAGCATCAACAAGACTCAACCCTAGAAGAAATACTTCAAATAATGCTGTAAAAGAAAGCGGGAAGAAAGGAATAACTATCAGTTATAATAAGACAGAATATAGATAGTTGTCAGCAAGAGAAAAAGCGAAAATGTACGTTACGAAATGCAAGTTTAAAATGGGACTCCTAATTAGAAAAATACATTGCAATAGCAGAGGATAGCTTCCAAAAGCTAAACAAAGTATTAAGAAACAGTAAGATTTCTTTAGAAAGAAAGAAAAGAGTGATGAACTTCTATGTAATATCAATCCTCCTATATGGCAGTGAATGCTGGACAATCTCCTGATGTCTTCCAAAAGCTAAACAAATTATTAAGAAACAGGAAGATTTCGTTAGAAACAAAGAAAAGAGTGATGAACTTCTATGTAATATCAATCCTCCTATCTGGCAGTGAATGCTGGACAATCTCCTCATGTCTTCCAAAAGATAAACAAAATATTAAGAAACAGGAAGATTTCGTTAGAAACAAAGAAAAGAGTGATGAACTTCTATGTAATATAAATCCTCCTATATGGCAGTGAATGCTGGACAGTCTCCTCATGCCTTCCAAAAGCTAAACAAAGTATTAAAAAACAGGAAGATTTCGTTAGAAACAAAGAAAAGAGTGATGAATTTCTATGTAATATCAATCCTCCTATATGGCAGTGAATGCTGGACAATCTCCTCATGCCTTCCAAAAGCTAAACAAAGTATTAAGAAACAGGAAGATTTCGTTAGAAACAAAGAAAAGAGTGATGAATTTCTATGTAATATAAATCCTCCTATATGGCAGTGAATGCTGGACAGTCTCCTCATGCCTTCCAAAAGCTAAATAAAGTATTAAGAAACAGGAAGATTTCATTAGAAACAAAGAAAAGAGTGATGAACTTCTATGTAATATCAATCCTCCTATATGGCAGTGAATGCTAGACAATCTCCTCATGTCTTCCAAAAGCTAAACAAAGTATTAAGAAACAGGAAGATTTCGTTAGAAACAAAGAAAAGAGTGATGAATTTCTATGTAATATCAATCCTCCTATATGGCAGTGAATGCTGGACAATCTCCTCATGCCTTCCAAAAGCTAAACAAAGTATTAAGAAACAGGAAGATTTCGTTAGAAAAAAAGAAAAGAGTGATGAACTTCTATGTAATATCAATCCTCCTATATGGCAGTGAATGCTAGACAATCTCCTCATGTCTTTCAAAAGCTAACAAAGTATTAGGAAACTCTATACTTCTAACGTCTCCGTTATAGATAGGTTTTTTGAACAGGAGGAGAGGTTTATCCCTAGTTTCCTGTTTAGGATTGAGTTTCCGATTCCTTCTAAAGTCTACTCCAACTCTATATTTCTAACGTCTCCGCTTAAACTCTTAAATATTCTTTATTTATTTTCTTCCTTCAGTACAAGTAGATAGGTTTTTTGAATAGGAGTAGAGGTTTATCCCTTGTTTCCTATTTAGTATTGGATTTCCGGTTCCTTTCGATGTCTCTGCCGGAACTCTGAATTTTTTTTAGTATTTATTTTTCCTCAATAGGAGTAGATTAGTTCACCTATTGTTCGGCTCACACTCCTCCCCTATCTATTGCACAGGATTGGAGTTTTCTCCCTTGTTTCCTGTTCTTTGTGTTTCCGGTTCCTTCTAACGTCTACTTCATCTCTATGCTTCTAATATCTCTGCTTAAACCTTGAAATTCTATTTGCTATTTATTTTCCCCAATAGGATTTGATAGGTTCACCTATCATCCGATTCACATTTCTCTCCATTCTTTTGAACAGGAGTAGGGGTTTATTCCTTGTTTCTGTTTAGGACTGTGATTCCAAGTCTTTCTGAATTCTTTTTCTTCTTTTCCACTGTCCATGGCCCCTTGCGTCTTAGTGACGTTACCGCCTTGCTTTGGGTGAATCCATTTAAAAAAAAATGGATGAATATTTTTGTCTAAAGTTAAAGGTACATGCTAGTGATAAATCCTCATCACAAAATTTACGTTTTACAATTTCTTTAATAATTAAAGTATTTTAAGTAAATATGGCACGGGTGTCTATCGTAGTAGTCTGTTGCATTCAATTTCCCACATATGCATTTGAGAAGAAGAAGAATCAATCAGCTATCGGCTAAATTTCAAGGTGAGGCTAGAATCTCCAGTCATGAGTGACAGGCAGTCTAGGTGAAAAATAAATCTAAATTTAGAACTGTGGAGAAAGTAACGTGAAGCCGCTCTACTATTTTCACTAATTACAATTGTTTACTTTGATTCATTACCGAGAAAAGATGGGTGCTTAGCCTAGCGTGACCTTCTTTTTGCGCCATTTTTTTTTTTTTTGCACGGTCATAGGTTCTCACTGAATGCGTTTCATTATTCATATGTTTAACACAATTTATATGTTAGCTTTACCGAGAAGAGTTTCTGCAGTTTTGGCAGATTCCGAATTTGTTCTTCATGACTTCTTCAATTTCAACATGCCCAAAGATCTAAGCGCTGCTCAAATTTGGTTGTTTCGCTATAACTCGCTTCAGTTTATGTCTCCACGAGGAGACAAGTTCGTAAAGGCTTTTCTTTTGCTTCTATTTCTAAATTTAGTTATACCTTGAACCTCTCTCTTTACCGTTCGATGATCTCTGCCAATCACCTTTGATATCTCCAATGTCGACATTCCTTCACTCAATAACTTTGTTATTTTCTGTTTGTCAGCATTTCCTCTATCCTTTCCATTACCCACGTTTCAACGTATTTTATAAGAACAATAGTCTTTATTCGATTTCAAAGACCTTACTTGAAGATATTACTTGAATCTGAATAATAAAAGCCGACCGAAGTTTTCATTATCCTAAATCCACTAACTTTAATAAAACATTTTGAAACGAACAAAAATTTGAAGTTTTGCTTGACGTCTAAATTCACCGTTAAAATTTTCCAATGCAATTCAAGTTATGTGATTTGCATAACTTCAGATTGACTGTATATTTTGGTGACATCGTTATTAACACTGAATGTAGACAGTCGGTTCCATTCTCAAATCTAAAATTTGTTTTAGTATCCTCGTCTGGCTAAATTGTTCTAGTTCCACGACTTCATATCTGTCTCTAACTCTGAGATGAGGTATTATGATTATTTATATTATTCAGTCTGTTATCCTATTTACAACGTTTCGGCTGTTGTACGCTCTGGCCTTCTTCAGTGATTCGAATTTCGATTCGAACCCTTTATTTCGTACACCGGTTGTTCTAGTTCCACGCCTCTTCCGGATGCCTCAGTTATTTTCCTTTAACTCAACTCTCCAAGTTTGGTTCAGTATTGCTGTGGCCTGGTATTGAACTCACAACACTTTGGGTCTTGTCACTGGATCTAACCAACGTCTTTATCGATTGAGCCATGTGGCCTTGTAAGTAAAATTCGTTTTATAGGAATGGAAACGTTATCAATGAACTCTCGCAATTTTGAAGAGAAATAAATTGATTTCATTTAGTTTCATTATTCGATCTGGTCGAAAATTTGTTTCATGGAAGTGTGCATGTCTAGTGACCTTCTAGAACTGCCTTCAAATCCTCATTGAGGAGAGTTATCTATCGATCATGATCAGGTCATTCTTGAAGTTCGATATTAACAGGATCGAAATTTTGTAACCAATGACGTAGGTTCCTTACATTCCAAAGCTAACCGGCACTCACAGACTGAACCGAATTTAAACTGGGCTTTTATTTACTCATAATTTGATACCCGACGAAAAAAAATTTCAATAAAAAAAAAAAAAAAAATTTAAATTAACCACCCTTCGGAAGAGGATTCACAGAGCTTATACGTAAGAGAAATTTGCCAATAAAAGATCGGAATAATGAAATACATATAAGGATATTTACAAGGATGTGCTAAAAAGTTCTGGACCGACTGACTTTCTGAGATCTGCCTTCTGACATTAGGTCACTGACAAAATCTTGTCCTGTCTTTGGGTGGGTCTATCATTTTTTATCACCCTGAACTTGATTTTTTAAAATTCTCTTTCTTTTTTTCTTTTTTTTTCTTTTTTTTAATTCTCGTTGTCTTGTAATTTATTTTCGGGTTGTTACGAGGGGTTACAGATCAATAGTTTTCTTTTTAAATAAACGCACTTTCGCAAAAGTCCTTTTACCAAATACCCAATCATCAGAAACATGGGAAACTTTTCAGCACCCACCTAATATATCTCTTTAGTCCTCTTTCTTTCTTTCAACCGGGTTTTTTACCTTCTCTCCTTATCTCTCTCTCTTTGTCCTTCATTTCTTTTTATTTTTCCGTTTCCTTCTTATTTTCAAGCGTGTCATGAAGGAAAAATAATAAAATTCAGGAATCTGATTTGGAACTAAATCGTTGCCGTAGGGAAAAATGACGTCAATAGATTAAATTCGCCGAAGGAAAAAATAAACAAAAAATACATGAATAAATAAAATTAAAATTTTAAAAAATGAAGGCAATCCTTTCCTTTTCCAGAATTAATCGCGATCATTTTCTTTCAACGAATATTGAGTGTCGAACAAGACATATTTCTGATTCAATATTTTAAATTCCAAAGACAGTTTACTTGCACAAGACAAGACAGTAGCATATCGTAAAAAGTACTGAATAGAAGCAACGGGACACTTGGAAGTTTTATTCAATGGTTAGCCTAATTTTCGGGAAAGGAAAAAGGACAAGGGTCGCATCTAACCTTCTTTTAGAAAATTTATAATCAATTGCTTTTCGTTCTGACTTAAGAAACATCATCTCGAGATATATTGGAAATTTGTACAGAATATAATCGTTTCATTTCTTGGTGGTAGCTCCTTCTTCTTCATCTTCATCTTCATCTTCTTCTTCTTCTTCTTCTTCTTCTTCTTCTTCTATGTGCGGTGTCACTTCAGGATGTTGGCGATCATGGTTCTCCACAATTTCCTGTTCTTTGTAGCTCTTAATAAATTGTGTCTTTTTGTTATCTCTCTGAAACATAGTTTTGTCATCCATTTACTCAAGCTTGCGAGGTAGGTTATGCGTTATATTCCTCTGTATATCTTGCCTTCAATCACTCCTGCAAGCCCTCTTTCCTCATTACGTACCCTAATTTGATTTTTGCAATGTCAGAACTGGATGATGTAAACAATGCTTTACAGAAGTGTTCTGGCCATGATGTTAAGAATTAACAGAAGTAAATCAAATAAAATCAATGTTAAGACAGACATACTTTTTATGATACTTGGTTGCCTTCTTCTTCTCTCTTCTTCTTCTTCTTCTCCTCTCTTCTTCTTCTTCTTCTTCGACGTCTTTTTTCTTCTCTCTTCTTCTCTCTTCTTCTTTTCTTCGTCGTCTTCTTTTTCTTCTCTTCTCTTCTTCTTCTTCACTCTTCTTGTCTCTTCTTCGTCGTCTTCTTTTTCTTCTCCTCTCTTCTTCTTCTTCTTCTCTCTTCTTCGTCGTCTTCTTTTCTTCTTCTCTCTTCTTCTTCTTCTTCTCCTCTGTTCTTCTTCTTCACCTCCTCGTCGTCTTCTTTTTCTCCTTCTTCTTCTTCTTCTTTTTCTTCTTCTTCACCTCTCTTCTTCTTCTTCGCTCTTCTTCTCTCTTCTTCTTCGCTCTTCTTCTTCGCTTTTCTTCTTCATCTTCGTTTTCTTCTTCTTTTTCTTCTTCTCTATTCTTCTCTCTTCTTTTTCACCTCTCTTCTTCTTCTCTTCTTCTTCTACTTGTTCTTCTATGTGCCGTGACCCTTCAAAACGTTGGCGATCATGGTTCTCCTAATTTCCTCTCCTTTGTAGCACTTAATAAATTTTGTCTTTTGTTATATCTCTTAAAACTTTTTCCGTCATCCATTAACACAAGCTCTTTCTTCTTCGTTGTGCTCTGTCCATTCATGACGTTGGTAATCATAGCTCTCCACAATTTCCTCTCCTCCGTAACTATTAATAACACGAACATTAGAACATTATATCAGAAACGACTCTAATTTTGACGAATATCTTAAGGTGCACATTCTGAAAAATATCTACAATCCACAGACTTTTCAACCCTTGAAACGTATGATGATAGTTATCTATGAAAAGTAATAACTTCCCACTCCGGGAGAATAAACAAAATGTCGACAAAGTTTCTTTGGTAACATTCTACAGGGCTAAAATAATATTCTCTGAATAAATTAGTTATTACTCTTTTTTTTATTCTAGTAATGGCTGATCTGAAATCTACTGAGTCGTGTTTAATCTTCCGGATTAAGAGCTTCCGTAGACGAAGAATATGTTCAAATTGATTGATGAGGAAGAATCTATTATTGGTCAGGTGCATTCTGTTGTCTTTGTTCCGAAAGAAACACAGAGCAAAATTCCTCATTAAATAAAACTTTCCCCAAACGTACGTTTTTGGTTTTAGGATTAACTAAAGGTAGAAAACGCATTTTTCGGCCATAAAATGACAATAATTCCAGGTATGTCAAGCAAGGTACCATTTATTTACCATGTAGATTTGTGGAATGGGGGATAAGGCTTCAGATCTGACAAAAAATGAAGTACAAGGAATATTGATTTAAAAGTACTCTGTTGCATTGTTCATTGTAAATTATTCACAAACTTGTATTCGAAATACCCTTAGTATGACGGGATAATGATGGAAAATATCTATCTATCTATCTATCTATCTATCTATCTATCTATCTATCTCATTCTGTTCATTATCTATCTATCTATCTATCTATCTATCTATCTATCTATCTATCTCATTCTGTTCATTATCTATCTATCTATCTATCTATCTATCTATCTCATTCTGTTCATTATCTATCTATCTATCTATCTCATTCTGTTCATTATCTATCTATCTATCTATCTATCTATCTATCTATCTATCTATCTATCTATCTCGGTCTCTATCTATCTATCTATCTATCTATCTATCTATCTATCTCGGTCTCTATCTATCTATCTATCTATCTATTCAGTCTTTCCAAGTCAATCTGTCATATCTTTCCGTCTCTATCTGTTTCCCTCAGTAAATTTATATATATATATATATATATATATATATATTGAGTGGGTTGAACTTTTTAAAATTCTATATTTTGCAATCAACACCATCATTTGACATGACACCAGAAGTATCGAAACAAAATGTCTATTTTTGTAGTGATGATATGCTTATGTTTAATAATAATAATAATAATAATAATAATAATAATAATAATAATCATGGAATCTCCCGTCGGTTTCGACGTATGAGGATCTGACAACTTAGTTGATTCAGTAATTAAATTTTGTGCGACAATCTTAAGTGGCATTTAAGACTCGCAAGTGATTTACAAAGGAAGCCACATATGGAGCAAGTGTGAGGATTCTGAGATGAGATCACTGTTAGATTGGCTAACCTTTTAGATCTTGCTCTCGCTTCTTGAAGATGATACAGACAAGCAGATTGAAAATTGCTGAGTCCACTAAAACACATTGATCTTCATTCTACCCGCGGCAAAGCTAAGCGGTCATGGGTGTTATGTGGTATATTATGCTGACAAGTTGCTTTTAGGCTTGTCTTTGTATCTCAACCATGGGCGTCCTACATTCCTGTAGGCCTGGTCTAACTGGCTGTACATTAGGATCTTGGGTATCGTAATGTACAGCCTTAGTAATAATAATAATAATATATATATATATATATATATATATATATATATATATATGATCTTGTTCATATCTATCTATCTATCTATCTATCTATCTATCTATTCATTCATATTTTATCTGTCTACCTCAGTCTACTCATATATATATATATATATATATATATATATATATATATATATATATATATATATATATATATGTAGATAGATAGATAAATAGCATAGGATATTTTGCCACCATATGGTACATTATGTAATTTACTTTGAAAAATTACTTGGATAATATAAATGAGAAAAAGATAGATATGACCAGGCAATCCTTTATTTATACATGTTTCATTAAAGACGGCAGAGAAGTTACTGGGATTAATCATTTTATCTAATTTTTCTTGTGTTCGAACAAATGTTTTCTTTTTGGAGACAGAGTCTGTAGAAACTGTCCAAATGTTTTATTATTCCAAGCTCTTTCGGCAATATATTTAGCCATTATCAAGGACAATTTAATTCTTTTCAGTTTAATTGGGTGTATGGGTTGTGTGTATGGTTTTAGTGTTAAGGAGATGTTTTATTTTCCGAACAAAGTTAGCACATTGTGGCCGTATTCCTAGTTAATATTATTAAGTGTTGCCTTTTTCTTTTTTTATTATTAAGGCTACCATTATTTTTAATCTTTTATTATGTTTATATTTTCTGCTAGTATGTTTCGGATGGAGTCTGGTAAGTTTGTGCGTGTGTTTAAATGGGTTCTAATAGAGATGTGGTCGAACAGGTGAGAAGGTAAGTCGTCTGGATAGACATGTAGTAGTGTGACATTATTTATGGATTCGGTTTGATCACGAACACAGGTTCTTAAGGGGTTTTTGAACTCATAGATAATGTTCTTAACTTTACCAACGGACTTAATTAAAAAAATTAACTCCAATTCTTAGATTTTCTCGTAGATTATAGGAACAACATTTTTCTTTTAAAAAAACACTAGCGGAAACTCTTGCCACCTTAACATTAAAAAGTGAATGCCGACTCAGCAAAAAAATAGGGGGCTGATAAAGAAAAAACTCCCTAAAAAGAGCACACAAATTCAGCCTCTCGACTACTCATCCTTAAAGAACTCAATAAAACAGACACTAATTAACAATGGCTTCCCTAACCACCTTATAGTCTAATAAATTAGACTATTTCTCGCCAAAGTAAATAACAACGAAAGCAGACATACAGTCACAAAAGTACATAAATATTTTCTACAAAATCAATTCATATCAACTACATTCTTCATGAAAAGTATCATAATGAAATACACTGCTATATGTATATTGTATTTCAATAGTGTTTATTTATTTTATTTCAATAGCAGTATATATATATATATATATATATATATATATATATATATATATATATATATATATATATATATATATATATATACTGGGGTAGATACAGAGATATATTTATATATAGATACAAAAAGAGAGAAAAATAGATAGATAGCTATGAACACACCGAAATAGATAGATAGATAGATTGATAGATAGATATGAACACATCGAAATAGATAGATTGATAAATATGAACAGACCAAAATAGATAGATAGATAGATAGATATGAACAGACCGAAATAGATAGATAAAGAAAATAGATATAGATAGATATGCTGAAGGCGGAGAAATGCAAACATTCATGAGGTCAAATATATATATATATGTGTGTGTGTGTGTGTGTTGCTGTCAGATGCTCATACTTCGAAAACGATGGGAGAGTCCATTATATATACTTATGCTTCTGTGTTTATGTCACTCGTTGACGAATGACATCAGTTCTTCTCGGTTTTTGTTATGGAGCAGACGTTTCCGTAGATTACTGAAATAATGTTACTACAAGCCAATGGAACATTCGTTGAATCTAGAATAATCACTTCGCGCCGTCGTCCAAAGGCGCCATCCAACCAACTGACA
Organism: Acanthosepion lycidas; assembly: GCA_963932145.1. Taxonomy (NCBI): domain Eukaryota; kingdom Metazoa; phylum Mollusca; class Cephalopoda; order Sepiida; family Sepiidae; genus Acanthosepion; species Acanthosepion lycidas. Next base: position 67,338,651 of record OZ010612.1, read on the forward strand.
ATAATTCTTGAATAAATCAGCCAGCAATCCACTTAAAATAATGCAGTTTCAACTTTCCATGTCTCCTTCCGACTCCGACTCCTCCATCTCACTTTTCTCTCTTTCAATTAATCCCTTCCTTTCTCTCTATTTTTCTCTTATCGTATATATATCATCTTTCTTTCCCCATATACATATATCTTAAATAACAAGTTAAAAGAGACTGTTTGACCAACACAAGGACTAACCAAAATTCATGTTAAAAAATAAAATGAAAACTACTGACATTCATTTCTTTAGTTCATTGCTACCAGCAAGCAGAATTTTATTCTCCTGATGATGACCATGTTGGCCGAAACTAATCGAGAAATCTAAATGAAATAATAATAAAAACGAAAGAATATTAAGATACAACGCAGTGTGTCTAAAGATTTTAATTTTTTAATAATTTTATTGTTCAACATATATATATATATATGTATCGCCTCCTTGCATGTTAAAAATTTAGAGTTTCCCATTGTTTTCCAGTTGACCACCACTGCCTGAAGAAACACATATAGTGCTGAAACATGCATTTATGTAGCGATTTATAACATATTTTTTTTATAATTGTTATATATATATATATATATATATATATATATATATATATATATATATATATATATGTCTATGTTTCTGAGATGAGGTATTATGTACACTATTTTCATTATTCGAACTATTTTCCTCATCTTTGTCGGCATATTTATATTTTTCTGGATATAAATTCTCTCCAAATATTCTATATATCCGAGCACTTTGGGTTATTCTACTATCCATGATCGAGTATTGTTTTTTAACTGAATGTGTAGATATTTATGTATGCATATATATATATATATATATATATATATATATATATATATATATATATGTATGTGTTGATGCATATGTCATTACATAATATAGAAAAGTTTTGTCTATTTATTTTATTTAAATTTATTTCATATTGTCTGATAAGCTTAATAACATTATCATTGAAAGACGAAAAAAATCACCATATTGATACATGATTTTTAATCCTATCTAAACTTTTGGCTTACATAAGCCATTTTCAAAGATGACAATAACATTAAAATGAATTGAACAATACACGGACAAAATAATAATGATAGTCTGTTTTTTTTGCCTGAAAGATTTCTAAGCAACGACAAACTCGTGTATACGAGACGCGGAAGCGAAAATCGCACCGCAACTCGTGACGTCACACATGACATGAGAGTGAAAACGAGAAGTATTAAGTATGGGAAGCCATTGGTATAAACCAATGGCTTCTGTTATCAATTATAGGCATTTAAGAATATTTGTAGAGTTTTCGTAGTTTATTTTGTTCAGGTTAGGTTTCAACTGTTTTATGTATATAGCTTGAAGAATTTTTAATTCTTGTTTATTGTTTTCATGTTTAAGTATAGTTGTGTTTTCAAAAAGGATTTCCCGGAATTGTGTATGCGGCCAGGCATGTTGTTTGAAATGCCTATAATTGTTAGAGTTATCATTCAAATGTAGTGTCAAGCGTCGTGAAAGCGAGTTTGTGGTATGACCAACATAAATATTATTTAATCTATTGGAGATACAATATATTTAAGTGCACATTGAAGTCAACAACCTGTGGTGACCGTCTGCTTAATCGCAATCGTCAGATCATGCGTTTAGCATAAAACAGACCAAAGTCCGAGGGCCGGTCTACAGCAACCTGCTCCTTCTCCGCTCACCCTCTCACCTCTCGATATGGCCACTGACCGCTAATATACAAATGGAGCGTAGACAGGTTTATTGGTAGACTTATCCTTTGCTTTCGTCTTGATAGTTAGTTTGTTGAGTTAAGACCAAAGAAAGTGATAAGTTTGACATTTAGTTAATCTCTAAGTGTGATTTCAAATGACTTGTATAGCCAACAGGAATCCAACACAGAAATTAGCTTCGAACTCATCATAGGTCCGACATCTGATTGGTTACTTGAGGTCGTCTCCTAGCATTTTAGAAATTTAGAGTTTTCCCCTCTCCTCCTCCGTGAGGGTATTGCTGCTTTTAAACCTTAAAATGATCGTTTATTCTCCTGTTGACCACCACTGGCTGAAGAAGCACCTACAAACCAAAAAGCATTAGGCAATGGATGATGAGAGAAAGTTTTGGCGAAACTGGAATTTAGACGTTTCTGGTCGTTGGCAGTGACTCAACTATTATAGCTGTGTCTAATTCGATTAGAATTTGAAATAATGTGAAAGGTTGAAAGCTTGATTGCATCATCCTCTTCCAATAATATTCCCATACGATGATCGAAATTAAGGATCGTCGAACCCGGATATACCTAGATGGGTGACCGCTTGTAAATACCAGCTGTTGTAAATTTGGGTGTGTGAGTGGCGTAATGAATAATGACACGGCATTGTTAATTGGAGAGCTGAATTGGGAATTCTATGAATACACATTTTCTCCTCCAACTATGGGTTCATTAGCAAAACTTGTATCACTAAATCATCATTATTATTAGTAGTATTAATTCTATCAAGGAATGGCTGGAAGATATTTTCCCCTCCCCAATTTATACTCAAAATCGTACAAATGCTTTCTGGGATTTTCCTTAGCAAATAAAACAGGCCACTTCTCGGTTTCACCTGGTTCAGTCCCGGTCAGTCTAATTACTGTTGATTTGTCTTATTACTGATAATTTGATTTACATAGTTTGCTTGGGTTTTATTATTTTTGACCTGTTTTTTTCTTTTCTTTTTCTTTACTTATTGCTTTTTCTTCACTTATTGCTTTTTCTTTGCTTATTGTTTTTTCTTTTATTTATTGTTTTTCTTGCCTATCGCTTTTTCTTTGCTTATTGATGTTTCTTTGTGTATGGATTTTTCTTTAATTATTGTTTTTTCTTTGTTTATTGTTTTTTCCTTTATTTATTGTTTTTTCTTGCTTATCGCTTTTTCTTTACTTATTGTTTTTTCTTTGTGTATCGTTTTTACTTTGCTCATTGTTTTTTCTTGCTTATCGCTTTTTCTTTGCTTGTCGATTTTTATTTACTTATTGTTTTTCTTTGCTTATTGTTTTTTTTTCTTGCCTATCGTTTTTCTTTGCTTATTGTTTTTTCTTTGCTTATTGTTTTTTCTTGCCCATAGTTTTTTTGTTTATTGTTTTTTCTTGCTTATTGTTTTTTCTTGCCTATCGCTTTTTCTTTGCTTATTTTTTTTTCTTGCTCATTGCTTTTTCTTTGCTTATTGTTTTTTCTTTGTGTATTGTTTTTTTCGTGCTTATTGCTTTTTTTTGCTTATTGTTTTTCTTTGCTTATTTTTTTTTCTTGCTTATCGCTTTTTCTTTCCTTGTTGTTTTTTCTTTGTTTATTTTTATTTCTTTGCTTATTTTTGCTGTTTGCTTATTGTTTTTTCTTGCTTATCGCTTTTTGTTTGCTTATTGCTTTTTCTTTGCTTATTGTTTTTTTGTATTCGTTTTTTCTTGTTTGTTGTTTTTCTTTGGTTATTTCAAACTGTGTAAGTAATATTTTCTGGCTTTAAATAACCTGCAAAGGGTTGATAATCCGTAGAAAACGGATCAATCTTCCATTAACATAAGGTATCAATTTAATCATTTCTGCTGTTGAATGAGTACCAGTGATGTGTTTTTTCTTATTTGTTAAAGGTCTTTTTGTTTTTGATTGTGTAGCAACAGCCATAGATTCACTGATATTTGGTCGGAAATTTTGCATAAAATTCTGCATAATTTCAAGACACAAGATGAATGGATAATTGTTAGATTAACCGAATTAATAATATTATTTCGAAAAAAATAATTACTTTCTGTTGCGAATAAGCAGTTTCGTCATCAGCACGATACTAACTTATCAGTTATATGCCGGGTGTAACAGCAAAAATTTTCAAATAGTGTTACAGTATAATTAGTCCATCAAAAAAACTCTAATTTCTTTTTTCCAGGTTTTCAAATAAAGACGTTTAGCCAACTTGACACCATTTGTCGTAAGAATAACTGAAAAACCTTTGAGTTATTCACCTAGAAAGGAACAGGTTAAAATCGTTTTGTGTCAGCCCCATTATGTTTTCCCAAATGAGTAATGGTGAGAGGAAAAAGATCATTCTGGTCTTCAGTAATGGTACCAACATTCATATTCTGGCTTGTATCCAAGAACCAACACAGAAAGGGTGAATAAGTTTAAAAAAGAGGGAACAGTAGAGAGGAAAACTGGATCAGGAGGCCACAAGAAGAGGGATCATTATTTCAACTTCAATGAGCGGTGAAAAAAAATGAAATTCTAGGTGAAAACTGGGAGGCACCTTGTTACTCCAGGAGAGAAACTTAGAAGGTGTGAAAGGTGTGTATATATATATATATATATATATATATATATATATATATATATATATATATATATATATATATAATTATTTATATATTATATGCGCGGTACTTATTAGAAAGCGCTCAATATCAGAGATAGGGTTTGTCTGACGATCGCTAAAACGTGAAACCCAGGGTCACAAGCTCACATCTATCCAACCATATATATATATATATATATATATATATATATATATATATATATATATATATATATATATATATATATTAACTTAATTTAAATCCTTCATGTGTTTCCAATCCTTAGCTATGATTAATTAATGATGAACATGTCATTTTCGTTTATGATCGATTTCATCACGATTCTTCTGTTAAGCTTGGAGAGTAATTACACATTCTTATTGATCAAAGTAGAGTCCAATAGTGCTATGAAAACTTCGGAGAATTCCAGTAAGATATCTTTAATCATTTCTAAGATAAAATTGTTCAAAGCTTTATCTCACAAATGAACAATTTTGCTGTTACACGAATTGAACAGTTTGGCTGTTACACCTGGTATATATATATATATATATATATATATATATATATATATATATATATATATATGTGTGTGTGTGTGTGTGTGTGTGTATATGTATATGGACCTAAAACGCCAAGTAAACCTACCTAGGTTTCACCTATACGGATCGTCAGAGTGAACTGCACTTTACGTAGTTACTTATGCTTTACTCGTTTTGGAGGTTTTATTCTATGGACTTTGAGCTTAGATTCTGGACGATTGTTTTCGCCTCAAATTCATGGTTTTAGTTCTTTCTTTTTTATCCCTTATTTTCTCTTGGTCATTGGTTTGTTCAATTACCAGCCAAAATATCTAAGGTTTTTCCAAACGAGTATAACTATATATATATATATATATATATATATATATATATATATATATATATATATATATATATGCAGAAATATTTCTCCTCCCGATGATGGCCATTTTGAGGCCGAAACTAGTCGAGGAATCTTAATGAAATAATAATAATTAAAAAAAACGAAAGAATATTAATCTACAACCCAGTGTCTCTAAAGATTTAAATTTTCTAATATTTTTTTATTGTTCAAAATATATATATATATATATATATATATATATATATATATATATATATTGCTAATATATAAGTGCGCGGCCGGGGGGGCGGGGGTCAATGCCAGGAAAATCATACCGCTGGTTGACATGTAAGTGAAAAACAGGTAAACAGATTCGCACAGAGGCCATGTATGGTTTGCCGGAATGAAGTCACTGAAACTTTGAGTTTACTCGCCTCAATCGGTTCATCACACCAGATTATACGCTCTCAATACAGTTGAAGTATAAACCACTGGTGGACTTTGTCAGTGTCTGCAACATAACCGTAGCAGACACGGAAATGGCCAACCAGCCAATTATAGGGATGTATCTATATGGATTTTTTTTACAGTAAGGTTCATAGTTTACAAGGCTCGAAAGCCACTTGAGGTAAAGGGTTACCGAGTAAGAGGCATAGTTTATGAGGGTAGTTAGGGGATGTAATGGTTAACTTTATATTAGAAAAGGTTAAAAGTGTAGTGGTCAGGAAAACATCCTTTTGTCGGTTCCATAGAGCATTGTTTCGCGAAAAGAGCTTCTAACAAATGGAATACGAAAAGTATGACGGTGGCCCACTGCAATGTGCGCAGCATGGCGCATCTTGGCTCTGGTGGGTAGCACTGGTGGAAAAAAGGAATATTGTTCATCTGAACCTTTTCGTTTTTCTTTAATATAATAAACTATGGTAAATTTATTACCTCACATAGGGATTATCACAAAGTAAGAATTCTCTTTAGTGCTGATTAGAAACGGCTTATTCGCTGCACGCTTTACTTGCATATTGATGTAATTAACATTTTGTGATTCCTTGTGAACATTCATTCTTGTGTCTTTCGACCGGGCTGGTCGATAAAACATTTTATGCCCGCAGAATTATGCCGAGAAAAAAAAAAGACATTATGGTGGGGAAATTCGGAATAACATTTGTCTGATATGCAGAAGAAATATGCAAGAAGAAAATCGTTTAGGAATGACCTCGGAAAGAAGCTTTATTCTGGACACAATTCAAAATCGGATTAATATTGGTGATCACAGGTTTTACTTGCTGCAAACAAAATTCATGTAATGGTCACAAACATCAAAAACAAGAATATATAAAAATTGATTACATTGTTATCGAAAATTCAATGCTGAATATATTTTAACGATAGGAAAGTTTCAAGAAAGTAAGTTTGAGGAAAATAAGGAAACGTATACTTACAATCAGAAAGAGACAAACGAGATTTGTGCCTTCTTTCGTTTCAAGTAACATTTCAGTCTTTCTTCTTGTCCTATTTTTCATATGCTTCTTTTTATTTTATGCGCTTCTTCCCTTCAGGAAGTGACCGATCATGGATCTCCACATCTTCTTCTCGTTTGTTGCCCTTGGTAACATTTCCCTTTTTACCATTGCTTTTTGTCCTTGTTCTGCCATTCATGGGCGTTTTTTCCTTTATATTTCTTCTCCCTTCATGAAGTGGTCAATTATGTCCCTCCACATCTTCCTGCCTGTTTTTGCTCTAAATAAATCTATCTTTGCCATTCCTCTTCGTCCTCATTCTGCCATTCATATACTTCTTTCATGTGCCTTTTCCCTTCAAGAAGTGGACGATCATGGCTCTCCACAACTTCCTGTCAGTTGTTGCTCTAAGTAACTTTTCTCTATTTACCATTCCTTTGTCCTTATTCTGCAATTCATATACTTCTTTTATATATGCCTTTTCCCTTGAGGAAGTGGCCGATCATGGCTCTCCACAACTTCCTGTCTGTTGTTGCTCTAAGTTACTTTTCTCTCTTTAACATTCCTCTTTGTCCTTATTCTGCAATTCATATACTTCTTTTATGCGCCTTTTCCCTTCAGGAAGTGGCCGATCAAGGCTCTCCACAACTTCCTGTCAGTTGTTGCTCTAAGTAACTTTTCTCTCTATTTCATTCCTCTTTGTCCTTATTCTAACATTCATATACTTCTTTTATCCGCTTTTTCGCTTCAGGATGTGACGGAACATGGATCTCCACAACTTCCTCTCATTTGTTGCTCTACGTAACATTTCACATTTTGCCATTGCTCTTCGTTCTTGTTCTGCCATTCATATACTCCTTTTACGTACCTTTTCTGAACAGGAAGTGACCGATCATGGATCTCCACATCTTCCTTTCGCTTGTTTTTCTAGGTAACATTTCACTCTTTACCATTGCTCTTGGTTCTTGTTCTGCCATTCATAGGCTTTTACCCCTTTATGTTACATCTCCCTTTAGGAAGTGGACGATCATGGCTCTCCACAACTTCCTGTCTATTGTTGTTCTAAGTAACTTTTTTCTCTTTACCATTCCTCTTTGTCCTGCCATTCATATACTTCTTTTATGTGCCTTTTCCATTCAGGAAGTGACCGATCATGGCTCTCCACAACTTCCTGTCTGTTGTTGCTCTAAGTAACTTTTTCTCTTTACCATTCCTCTTTTTCTTGTTCTGCCATTCATATAGTTCTTCTTTTATGTGTATTTTTACCTTCTGGAATGGGTTGATCATGGCTCTCCACGACATACTCTTTCTCCTTTTACATTTTACTTTCTTCTTTACCATCTTCTTTTCTCCTTTTTCTGTTAACCCTTCGCAGAAAGTCGTTAAGAAAGTTCTTCTTTTATGCGTCACTGCAATTTCATAACCGGATTTTTCAGGTCTCATTCCACCATGAGCCACAAAAAAAGGTCATTAGGTCAAGTGTTAAGGTCACTTCATGGCAAGTTGAGGTCCACCTTAAACAAATTTACGCCATTGGCAATTTCTTCTACTCTGATATTTTTCGCATTGAGAAAATTCTTGCAAATGCAAACAGCGATAGGCAATGGAGGACGAGAGCAAATTTTGGCAAAACTGGAAGCTCTAGTCCTGGAACTGCACATTGGCAGTGACTCAACTATTATAGCTCTGTCTAATTCGATTGGAGTTTGACGTAGTGTGGAAGTTTAACAGATTGATTTCATCATCCTCTTCCAATAATAATCCCGTAAGATGATCTAAGTTAAGGAAAGATGAGTCTGGTAATACCAAGTTGGGTGACCGCTTGAAAATAATAATTCTTGTAAATTTACCATACACTTTTCTCCTTCTTTTGTAATCCCTTCGCAGAAAGTCGTTAAGAAGGTTCTTCTTCTATGTGTTGTGTCCCTTCAGAATGTTAGCGATCATGGTTCTCCACGATTTCCTGTCATTTATAGCTCTTAATAATTTTGTGTCTTTTTTATCGCTCCGAAACATTGCTCCGTCATCAAGATTTTCTTTTATGTGTTTTGTCCCATCAGGACGTTGGCGACCATTGCTCTCCACAATTTCCTGTCCTTTGTAGCTCTTCCAAACCTTGCTCCTGCATCCATTTACTCAAGCTCGTTAATTAGATTATGCGTTGTTATCCTCAGTCCCGCTTGGCATAAAAAAATGCTTCATTATGTGCCCCAGAAATATCAATTTTCTCTTCCTCGTGTTAAGTATAAGTGTACTTTTGCTTCCAGTGTCCCTAGAATTTCGCTGTTACCTATGTTTTCTGTCAACAGTATTGTCAGCATCCCCCTGTAGAACCACATTTCTAATGCTTCAAATCTAGATTTATTAAGGGAGGGGATTGTCCACCATTCACTGCCATATAGGAGGATTGATATTACATAGAAGTTCATCACTCATTTCTTTGTTTCTAACGAAATCTTCCAGTTTCTTAATACTTTGTTTAGCTTGTGAAAGACATGAGGAGATTGTCCAGTATTCACTACAATATAGGAGGATTGATATTACATAGAAGTTCATCACTCTTTTCTTTGTTTCTAACGAAATCTTCCTGTTTCTTAATACTTTGTTTAGCTTTTGGAAGACATGAGGAGATTGTCCAGCAATCACTGCCATATAAGAGGAGTAATATAACATTACAATTCCGTACTCTTTTCTTTGTTTCTGTTGCTCCAAGTGTCTTCTTCTTCTTTATCTTTGAGGAGATTGTCCAGCAATCACTGCCATATATGAGGATTAATATTACATAACAATTCAGTAGTCTTTTCTTTGTTTCTGTTACTTCAATCGCATGTTCTATCCGCTGTGAAAACATTTCCTAAATATTTAAATTTTTGTATAGCTTGATTTTGGCATCTCTGTAATTCGCATGTTGGTGTCTGCCTTTTGATAACGACCAGGATACATTCTGTCTTCTTGCAATTGGTGCTTAGTCCTTTCTTCTCGCTTTTCTTCACTGCCTTCCGTAGGAGTTTTTTTTTCTATGTCTGCTATCAACACTGCGTCATCTGTATATCTAATGTTGTTAAGATTGTGACGTGATAGGATTTCTTATTCTCTAAGAATCCCCTCTCTGTATAGGTTGAATAAGTCCGGAGATAAGCTACGCCCTTGTCTCAAACACCTTTCTATTTTTGTAAATTTACTAGAATCATTTTATATCACCATGTATGCCTTTCCTTGTCAGCATCGGTTCTGAATTATTCTAATATCCTTCCAAAAATTATCCATGTTACCTGACAGCTTCCACAGTCCTCAATGTTGTACTTACTCAAACGCTTATGAATTATGTGAAAAGGCAGATTTTTCCCGCAGTATATTGCCATTTCTTTCTGCAATAGACCAGTTGACTGTCGTGCTATTTTCCCATAGCTAGGTGGAGAAGAAGAGGATATTAGCACCTAAGTTAATGTAATGGATTCGAGTGGAAAAATGTACATTATTATATTTGAAAGAGGTTTTCTGATTATCCACTTACATAAATCGCTGAAAATCGGTTGGTTAGTTGATTTCGTTAAGCAACTATGGGTAATTTAATGACGAAAGCTGAATATTTTGAAAACAATATTGTGGTTTAAACTAAATATATTATGAACGCATTTGTATGACTTTAACTGCAGATAAAATGCATTTAAGGCATTTTTCCTCTGAGTCTAATGTTTGTAATTTTGCTATCAATAGGTTGGTTGGTTGATTTTATTTAGCCGCATATCAACCTCTACCGGTTATTTAATGCCAAAATGTAAATAATTTTTATGTTAATGACCCATATGCTGCTAAAAAAATTGAGCGATTTATACAAGTGGATTATCATGCTTTCAACTACAGATATTTTGTACATAATTGTTTTATATATATATATATATATATATATATATATATATATATATGTATATATAGTTTGCAGATCATGAAATATGGTGTTGGGAATTTTAATATAAAAATGTATTTTTTTTATTTTTGCAGTGTTACGTTGATTGTCATTTTGCTATAAAAATGTTTTGGCGGTCATTTTATTTAAAAATGTAATGTTGATTTTGTTTTGGGGGTTCACTATTTACCTGTAGCTGAGACCCTAACAGGTGCTACCACTGTGGGTCAGGCTGGACCTGGAAACAAATGCAGTTAGGAAGAGGTTCAACGTTCTAAACTCTCGATCAGACGTCTTGCTACCAGATGTAGTTTATCGTCATACCCAGGAAAACATTCTGATTGGCTGTTTACATTAAAAAAAGTATATTATTAAAACTGAAAGACGTTTTCTGATTAACCCATTTGTATAAATCCCTCAAAATCGGAATGCATATTCAAATATTATCAGAAGAATTTATCCTTACTAGAATCACCTGTGAAAATTACATGGTATTTGTTATTTGAACATTTCATGAATCATAATTATTAAGGTATTGATGGAATTAAGCTCATGGCGAGTTTGATGACAATAAAATATCCGTAGAAATTTCACTATCGCATCTTTAAATATTAACAACTTTAACAAAACTAGAAAGACCCGTGATAATTTCACAGTTTTCCTATTTGGATTTTCGGATGAATCTCAATTCTTCAGTTAATGATTGAATACGCTCATGGCGAGTTCTACGACAATAAAATATCCGTAGAAATTCCCCTATCGCATCTTTAAATATTTGAGCTTAAAAACTTTAACAAAACTAGAAAGACCCGTGATAATTTCACGGTTTTCCTATTTGGATTTTCGGATGAATCTTAATTCTTCAGTTAATGATTGAATAAGCTCATGGCGAGTTCTACGACAATAAAATATCCGTAGAATTTCCCCTATCGCATCTTTAAATATTTGAGCTTAACAACTTTAACAAAACTAGAAAGAGCCGTGATAATTTCACGGTTTTCCTATTTGGATTTTCGGATGAATCTTAATTCTTTAGTTAATGATTGAATAAGCTCATGGCGAGTTCTACGACAATAAAATATCCGTAGAATTTCCCCTATCGCATCTTTAAATATTTGAGCTTAACAACTTTAACAAAACATTGAAATAACAATCATAAATATGAATTCTGGTTGTTATTTAATTTGTGACGTACTTAATGAAAGTCTTTTTTGCATAATCTATAAATCACTGGTGGACGTAATTCTGTATTTGCATTGTTCTTTCTGGTACCATTCTGAACATAAATAGTGCAAATTAAATGATGACTGCCTCAGTCATAATTTCAATTCAGTTCTCAGATTTTATGTATGTCTCGTTCTACAATTTGTTCAGCAACAAGTGATATTTTTCTTAGAGATAATAAAGAAATACGTTTATAAGATGAATTATTAAATATGTAACTTTATCACTATTTACATTATTCGGACTATTGTCCTCATCTTTGTCGCCATGTTTATCACAACGTTTCGGGCGTTGTACGCTCCTGCCTTCTTCAGGTGGTAGGAATGTCGAACTGAACCCTTTATTTCACTTACTGAGGTAGACTGTTCTAGTTCCACGTGCCATGTCTGATGGATGTCAGTTATCTCCTGTTAATTCCCCTCTGAAAGTTCTCCATTGCCTTAATCAAGTCATGTCACTGGATCTAGCTAACGCCTTTATCCACTGTGCCATGTGTCCTTGAAGACAGCTGTGTATGAATTTCTGGGTATTATGAACCTAATGTCTTCAGCAACATTTTTTACGAGAGCTCATATTGGAATTTTTGTTGTTACTATCGCTTTTCTTTGGCACTCCTTATTAAACTAATATAGACAAATACTGATGTAGGTTTTATCGTAGAAATTTGAAATTTCATTGCGAGAATATGTACGTAAATAGGCAAGTTTAAGCAAGACAAGCCACAAAGAAATTGTAGTTAGCAAATGAACAGCCATAATTTCTGGGACGCATAAAAGCAAAGAAGCTTCGGAGAATTTAAGAAGAGAAGCAAAGGAGATATGGCTGGAAAAGGTCGGTTAAAGTAACGATATATCAACCATGACTGGATTATTTATTGTCGAATGCAAGTCTCATACGACACAAAAGTCACAATCAATTAATAAAATGGTAGTCCGTTTTACACTAGAGACAAAAAGTTAGTCATAGATCTTGTCTGATTTTACAGTAGACTGAAATAATTAGATATTAGACTTTTTCTTTATTTTCTCTCTGGTATTCTAGGGTGACGAACTTTCCTTTTTTTTTTTTTGCAGAATATCGTCTTCATTTTTGTTGTTGTTGTCACGATGTTTCGGCTGTAATGCCCACCGTCCTTCATCAAATGCTTGTCGCTCTAGGCAACATTCAATATAATTTGCATTATTTGCATTTAAGATTTGCTGACAATTTTCAATTAGTTCAGGAAAGAATTCAACAATTTGGAATACATGGACATAAATACAAGATCACGTATAAAATTATTTATAATTCTGCTTGCCCGGCCTTAGTTAGCACGGCCATTATGTTCTGTCATTACCTCATAAATAATCGATTGTTCTGCTTTGAGAAAGAAAGAAACTGAAGAAGTAATGAAGAAAGAAAGAAAGAGACTGAAGAAGCAATGAAGAAAATGAAAAAAAGAAAGAAGCTATAAAACTCTATTTCAGTGAGAGAGAACAAAAGTTTTCAATTTCAAATCTTTTCATTTGTACCCCCTTACTTCTTTAAATAATGACATGCATTCATATTTATAAGTGTTATTTTAATATGTTTATAAGGCTTTTTTAGCTTAAATATTTAACAGTGCAATCGGGGAACTTCCACGTGTATTTTATAGATGTAGAAATCACAACATGTTTTTATCAGTAATTAATTTACGAATTAAAATGAATTAGAAAATTCAAATGGGAAAACTATGAAATGTTCATGGGTATTTCGGGTTTAAAATGAATTTCACCAGGGTGGTCCCCCTTTCATCAAAATGAAATATACTTATCTAAGTAACATGAGTAATGTAGTTTCAGAATATATATAGTTATGGGGGTTCAATCTCCAAAAACCTAGGAGGAGTTAGCTAACAAACAGACAGAGGCGAAAACATTATTTGGACCATTGTCCTCTTCTTTGTTGTCATATTTATTACAACGTTTCAGCCATTGTACACTCCAGCCTTCTTCAGGTGGTTGGAATGTCGAACTTAACCCTTTATCTCGATCAGCGGGGTAGACTATTCCACGTGCCATGTTCCTGATGGATGTCAGCTATCTCCTGTTAATTTGCCTCTGAAAGTTCTCCAAATCCTTAACCGGGTATTGAACTCACACTCTTTGGATCTTGTCATTGGATCTAATCAACGCCTTTATCCACTGTCCCACGTGTCCTTTAGGACATCTGTGTATGAATTTCTGGGTATTATAAACTTAATTTCTCAGCAATCATTTTTACCAGTGCTCATATTGCAATATTTTGCTGTTATCATTGCAATTTTCTGCTGTTATCATTGCATGTTTTTACCAGAGCTCATATTATATTGCAACTTTTTTTTGTTATTATCGCTTTTCTTTGGCACTCCTTATTACTGGTTCCCATATTGTATTCATTTCTATGCTTGATCGGCTCATATTTTTTTTAAGCGTTTCACCCCAAGCAAGGCGAGAAACCACTAGGACGCAAGGGGTTACAGAAAATTTGGAGCAAGATCAGATAGTAGTGATAGAAGAAAGGATGAGATGAAGGGTAGTGGATAGATCAAGGCAACTGGATATGTCGATAGACATTACATATGAATAGCTGGAGATTATAGCCCTCAGGGAAACTGAAATAGGGAAGGGAGTTCCACGGGCGAGAGGTGCGAGACATGAAGCTACTGGAGTAGAAGAGACGGCTACATTTAGGAGTTTTGACAGTGAAAGGGTGAGGGCGGGATGCCAGCCTCGTAAGGCGCTTGAATTGATGAAGTCTGGGAACCAGCGAATGCAGCTCCTCGGAGCAATTCCCATGAAAGTATTTGTAAAACAGACAGAGAGAGGTGACGGCGCGTCTGTGAGAAAGTGACTGTAGACGAGATGACAGAGCAGGGCCAATTATATTGCGGCAAACAGAAGGGGGTTCCAGACCATATATGGCATCAATACTCCATTCAATGGCGAATTGTTGATTTGTAGATGTGGAGGATCGATTCCGGGAAGAAAAATTTCCTGGCGCGGCACAGGGAGCCAACTTTTCTTGCGGTGGACGAAGCAATTGACTCAATGTATTTGTTACATCTCAGGTCAGCAGTCAACGTGAGACCAAGAAGCCGCAGAGAGGTGCTCTCGAGAAGTTGAGCGTCAGACATTCTAATGGAGGGCAGGGAAGGATCTCTATGGTGATTAATAGAGAGCAGTTTTGTTTTTGAAGCATTAAAGCTGACCAACCAATTTTTGCCCCAGTTCACAACCGTTGCTGATTCCTTAAGTTTACGAATCAGCACATATGCTAGGCCACAAAAATCTCCTGAGCCGAGCAAGCATAGAAAAGAATACAATATGGGAACCAGTAATAAGGAGTGCGAGAAAAAAGCGATAATAACAGCAAAAATTTAAGTTCTGCACTGTCTTAACCGCGTGTAAATAATATAATGATAGCTCTTGATAAATTTAGAAAGGAAATCTATCTTTTTGATTCTGTATTTGTCATTCTTTGTTACTTTCATTTTCTCAGTGAAACCGAATTGGTGTCTCTGAGGTGTCTTTTCCGTCATGTTTCTTCAGGTAATCTACAGGTAATTTCGAGGTGAACACTTTATTTAAACGACGTGGTTAGACTGTTCTCGTTCCACTGCCGATGTCTACGGATATCTCGTTTAGTTCTTATATTTAGTGCTTGTTATTTGCTGGTCCATTTATCCACAAGGATTGAACTCACAATGATATGACCAAATTTAACGAGGCTTCTCATTCACCTATAGCTGTAATTTTTCCTTCTTTATTAATGGCAAGAAGATTGGGTTTAAGGCTTCAATTCATGCACTGAGGATTGTTCAGCATTGTTTCGGAATTGGTGACATAGTAATTGTGAGGTTTTATCATTAAAATTATGGGTAATATCTAGGTAGTCGACTATTTAACCCTTAAACTTAATGATAAAACCTTTAAACCCTACCATAAAGAGAAGGAAACCCCCAACTATACTAATATCAGATCTAACCACCCCAATGTAATCTTAAGACCCACTACCATTTGCACCAGGATTGGTAAACTATCATCCAATGAAAAGATCTTTAATAAGAATAAACTATACGAAAAGGCCCTCCAAAAATGGTCTTACGCAACCGCCATTAGTAATATCGATACACGAAAAGTGGAATGCAGGTGTAAAAAAAAAAAAAAATAGGAAAAGAAAAATCACTTGGTTCTCTCCCCCCCCTTCTGCAAACTGTCAGGTATCAGCATCGGACAGTACTTCCTAAATTTAATTACTAAACATTTCAACAACAAAAAAAAATCCTACATAAGATGTTCAGCAGGAAGTCAATCAAAATTAGCTACTCCTGTACAAATAATATGTACTAAATTATTAATTCCCATAACAATTAGATTTTAAGTAAATTCCATGTGGAAAAAAACTAAATCTTACATGGAAACCCCCTGTAATTGTAAAATTAAGAAAAACTGCCCAGTAGAAGGCAAAGGACAGATCCACTAGGGTAGTATACCAGGCAACCATTACCCGCTAAAGAAAATACGACATCCCATAATATTTACATTGGCATTTCTGCAGGAGAATTTAAAAAGAGAATCAATACACATAGAAATTAATTCATTAATCCAAAATTAAAACACCGAACAGCCATATTGGAAAAAAATTTGGAAATTGAAGAAAAAGGGTCTGAATCCTCAAATAAATTGGAAAAATTTAGCTTTCACGAACACCCCCCAATAGTTTTAGGGAAAAGGTTCAAGCTATGTTTAGAAGAAAAAAAATCAATATAATAAAATATAATGATCAATACAAACTATTAAATCAACGGAAAAAAAATAATCACGAAATGTAGACATAAAAATAAATTCCAAATTACATAAGAATACAGGCGCATATAAGTGCGGTGGTGTATGTGTACGTATAGTGGCATTTATGTATGATCATGTAAATGTACATATATATGTATATATAAAGATATGGATGTATATAAGGGCGTTGGACGGTACCACTTATTCCATTGGGTGCTCTGGTATCACCCACGATCAATAAATTTATAACTCCGCTAACTTACATTAATCTTAACAGACTTAAATTTAAATCCCTCATCGCTTAGTAGTACAAAAACAATTCATTGTGAATCCCAGAAAAACACACACCGGGGCCGTTATAAGAAACACCACATGTTAGGAACTGATATTAAACTACAAATAAAAAATCCTGGCCTTAAATATGCACCAAACCTAAACCGTTTCCACAAGGATAAGATACCTTACGCACCCACCAACCACCAATTACTGTAATATATATATATATATATTACAGCATATATATATATATATATATATATATATATATATATATATATATATATATATTACAGAAAAAAACACGCACAGCCAGATAGATAGATAGATATATAGATAATGAACAAAGAAAGATAGATGTTCAAGGAGAGATTGATCTATCTCAGTCTATCTATCTATCTATCTATCTATCTATCTATCTATCTATCTATATCTATATATCTATATATATATATATATATATATATATATATATATATATATATATATGTGTATATATATATGTATATATATACATTTTCTGTGGTAGCAAAACGCAATCTTCAATGTGCTGACATAAAACTGAGTTTATAGCGCCATTAAATTGCACCGGCACTCAATGTGCTATATATATATATATATATATATATACAGATAGATAGATAGATAGATAGATAGATAGATAGATAGATAGATATGGAAATACTGTGAAAGGTAAATGAACATAGATAGATAGATGGATACGAACAGACTGATATATATATATATATATATATATATATATATATATATATATATATATATATATAGAGAGAGAGAGAGAGAGAGAGAGAGAGAGAGAGATGAAAATACTGAGAATGCTAGATGTACATAAGAAGACTGAAATAGATAGATTTATTTATTTATTTGAATATACTGCGATCGATCGATAGATAACGGGAGATCATCCTACGTGTTTTTAAGTTGGTGATATTTTTATGCCGGAATGATTTCCAGAGAATAAATAAATTATATCAGTGAAGAATTTTTTTTTCAAATCTTTAATGAATCTAATATTAAGTGTATTTATCAAGGCTTGGAACTTTCATTCTCACTCTCTTTCTCTCTCTCTCTCTTTCTCTCTCTCTCTCTCTCTTTCTCTCTCTCTCTTTGCGTGCTTGTGTCCCCGGATGTATGTAGATATGACAGTTGAAGAATCGTTGCAAATATTCCATGAATTACGTTGAATAAGTTTCGAAGAAAATTGGTGCCGACGAAAATTGATGTCATTAGAATAATTATGCTTCATAAACGTTAATGAGATGCGCCTGGAGAAAAAATTGGTTTGCAAAATTTTGTTTGGACCAAAACTTTATCTATTTATCTAACTCAGCCTATTCATTATCTATCTATCTATCTATCTATCTATCTATCTCAGTTTTTTAATATGTATCTATCGATCTATCTATTCTAGTTTCTTCATATCTATCTATCTATCTATCTATCTATCTATCTATCCCAGTCTTTTCATATCTATCTATCTATCTATCTATCTATCTATCTATCTATTCGCATTTATGTATATATGTATCCCTGTACGCATTATCTATCTCTGTAAGAATGCTCTCTATCTCCCTCTCGTTCTATCTCTCTCTCACCCCTTTTCTCTCTCTCTTTTTCACTCTGTCTCTATCTCTCTCTCTCTCTCTCTCTCTATATATATATATATATATATATATATGCGTGTGTGTATGTGTGTGCATATATATATAAACTTGTTCGTATCTATCTATATATCTACCCCAGTCAGCTTAAGTATTTATGTATCCCAGTCTGTTCATATCTATCTATCTATCTATCTATCTATCTATCTATCTATCTATCTATCTATCTATCTATCTGTAAACTTGTTCGTATCTATCAATATATGTACCGTCAGTTTATGTATCTATCTAACTATCTATCTATTCATCAGTGTTTAAGCAATCTTCCAAATTTTCTAAATGTTTAGAAAATGCCCTCCGTATTTATGAAGTAAAGTCTTTTCAGGCTCGATTCGAAGTGAACTATTGCCATTCTCTGTGTTGCAAAACTAGCAAGGATTCTCTGGTTGGCCATTACTTCTGAATAGTCAATTTGATCCTTACTGGAGTCCGACAAAATCTATTCGATTCTAAATAACCCCCAAACTGTTGATGTGCCGTAAAAATCAATAAGAATAACTTAAAAAGTGAATTGCTTGCGCCTTTGAATAAAGTTACCTCGTTCTCCGCCATCTTGTTTCCCGTGGTTGAACCCAAACGTTTTTTTTTTCAGCACCATTTTGTTTTCTAGATCCTCCTACCTAACTTCTCCCATTCAGAATCTAGAATGAATTCAACAGTGAAATTCGAACCTCAGTTCCTCAAATAGTTGTCAGAAAATGAAAACGCCATCTAGCGTCCAAATTCAGCATTTATTTTCTCGCGCCTGAAATGTCGAATTGCTCCTTCGTCTGATTTCTAAAGAAACATTTTGCATTACAAATCGACGAAAAGGTCAGCGCATAAGTCGAAATTAAACAAACAAAAATATGAATAGAAATGTTTTAGTGGGTGTTATTATTATAGAGTGATACTTTTTTCGTTTTATTACAAAACAAGAAGAGCTGAATTTTCATGCAACCGCTTGAAAATGTTTCTATATTCACATTTAAAATAAAATAAAAATAAAGAAATCTTTACTTTGGAGACCAAGGAACAAAGGGGGTTCTTCAGCGCGCAATAGTTACAAGTCGAAATTGAAATCGGAAAATGACCTTGCAATGAAAACCCATGACAATTTCAAACATCTCCTGTATAAAAGGTACCCAAACCCTAAAGCCAAACCATTGGATGTACAGATAGCAAAAAGGTCATTTTCGAAATGAGCTTGGTGAGTTCAAATTTCGACCGAGTCTATATCTATCACCTCACAATGACGTCTTTTTAAAAATCGTTCATCCGAAGAGAGAAATTAAAGCCTTTGAGACACAAGGGGTTACTAGGTATATAAAAATTAGAAAACAGAAACACCATTAAAGAGAGAATATAAAAGAAGAGTAACCCGGATAACAATAGATAGCGATTGACATTGCACTTAAATTTTTGAAGATTTAAATTTTTAAAGTTAGCTGGAAAGAATGGAACCGGAAGGGAGTTCCATAAGTGAAAAGTGTGAGAAAAGGAATTGATATTATAGAATTTACGTTACATCTAGCCAGCTCAACTGCATATCGATCAGACCTTATTGTCAGTCTAGATGATTGGTTTTCAAACAGTTTGAAGTCAGAGCTCACTCGAAATCATACCAATAATTGTAGGCGTACTATATACATTTTTAAAAATAATATATTATAACGAAGTCAAATATTGCGGAAAACAAATAATGCTATAAAAATATAAAATAAAACATATCTTAAGTTTATTCATTCTTGTGTTTATGTGAAACATGAACCCGATGAGTCTTAGAGATTTCTTCACTCTTTGGGGGTATATTTGATAGGCAAACACTCTTTTCCTCCTCAATACATTGAAGAGTTCTTCTCTTTTTGCACTTAATTGTAGTGGGAGCAGAAAAGCCTAATTTACATAAATATGAACCAGACGGGTACTTAATTAATATTTCTCACTTTATTGGATATAACAACAGCTTATAGTTTAATCAATTGAATCCAAGCAAAACATAATGCTAAGACGTAACGGGTTACTTGGAGTAAAAAACAAAAAAGAAAAAAAAAAAAAAAAAAACAATGAAAAAAGAAGGAACCGGAAATGATAAGATAAAGAACAAATAAGAAACGTTTGTCAATCTAACGTATTTAATTTTTATTAAAGCTTCGAGACAGAAATATGGAGAAAAAGAAGAAAGAAATTCTGGTAGTTTTTACTTTTGTGTTGTTTGATTTTCATTGGTTAATCAGGTTTCACGCGCATTCGACTCTTTAAATTAGTGGTTCTCAAACATTTTTAAGTCGGGACGTATACCAATAATTGTAGGTGCACTATATACAAATTTCGGAAAAATATGTTCTAATGAAGTCAAATATTGCTGAAAAGAAAAAAATGCAATAAAAATATAAAATGAAACATACCTTAAGTTTATTCATTCTTGTGTTTATGAGAAACAGGAGCCTGATGAGTCTTAGCGATTTCTTCAATCATTGGGTGTAGATTTGATAGAAAAACTCTCATTTCCTCGTCACTACATTGGAGAGTTCCTCTATTTTTGCATTTAATTGTGGTGAGAGCAGAAAGGTCTAATTCACATAAATATGATGTTGCAAACTGTAGTAAAATGGTCAGAGCTTTTTTTTAGATATTAACACATAATCTTCTTTTATAGAAATCCAAAAAAGCTTCAAGAAACAATTCTTTATGTTTAATCATCAACCCACAATCAGTGGATATAGCTGCCAGTTCTTTCTCAGTTAATGTTAAACCAAAATTACTTGAAATTTCCATGAATAGCTTTCGAATCCAACCGTATTGTTCAGCGTTAAGTGATGGAAAATAAGAACTCGATTTTTCTTCCAAACTTGTTAAATGTTCAACAATTATTGGAAATATTACATTTATGCAAATGTTACTTACAAATGGAAACATTTTCAAATTACTTTCAACAGATTTTCTTTTCCAAATCTGTAGTTTTCTTTGAAATGCTTTCATTTTGTCAATGGATATGAGAATATATTGGCCAAATACTGTAACCTGGGAATCCAAAATTAACACCAAATGATGTCACAATAAGGTAATTCTTTCATCTCTACAAAGAATGCAATAACTTCTTGTCGTAAATCGTGTACATGAGTAAATACTTTCCCCCTTGACAGCAACTGCAGATCGGTGTGTAAAAGCAACCGACTGGGTTGAGAATACATTTTGATACAAATTTGTTCGAATAAACGCGATTTGAAAGGTCTTGTTTTAATAAAATCTACCATCTAAACAACTTGATCTAAAACTTCTCAATTTTTCTCCCAATGTTTTGCCATCAAAGCCTCCCTATGAATAAAGCAGTGAGTCACGATAACATTTTCGATTTGTGCGAAACTCTAATTCAGGAAGAAAATTGATTTCTTCAAATCACAAATTCCATGGGACTTCAGTTGAGTTCTTCGAATCACAAATTCCATTGCACTCTAGTTGAGCTGAGGTCTTGAAATCACAAATTCCATGGAGCTTCAGTTGAGATGAGTTCTTCAAATCACAAATTCCATGAGACCAGCTGAGTTCTTCGAATCAAAAAATTCATGGAATTTCAGTTGAGTTGAATTCTTCAAATCACAAATTCCATGGAACTTTAGTTAAGTTGAATTCTTCAAATCACAACTTTGCGGAACGTCAAAACCTTACGCCACGAACCACTCACTTTAACTCTAATTCTTTGGCATTTCGAAGAAATAAAACTGACTTCCTTAATTCACAAAGTTTTAGAAATGTTTTAAAATTAAAATTAGAATATTTATTTTAAAATCATCAATTTTTTGTATTACTTTAAACTCAATATAAACTGAAAACTTTTTAAATCAAGAATATTTTTCATTTATTTTAAAATTTGAATTTTTAATTATTCCTTCCTAATTCGTACACAAATCCCAATGCTGGCTGTTCAAGCACCAGATGAAGAGCAGATTTTCAATCCGGGTATCATCCTGGTTCAAAAAAAGGTATAATATATCTACTAAGTGTGGCCCGGGTTTCAGACATACCGACGGACAGATAGAATTTTCTGTTTATTCATTTAGGAGTCGAGGTACTATAGCGATGAGCTCATTCGAACAATTGCTATGGAAGTATTTGTAGGAAAAGCACAGGTAATCAGCTAAAAATTAATGTCTATTTAATTATAAAAGTGAATTTAAAAACACGCATAGAATAGGTGATATGAAAGACAAGATTTAGCGTACGAAAATAATTCAACTTCGAGCACATTCATTTAATAAAATAGCGTGAGTTCAGCTAACGATTTCCTTGAGATATTACATTCTAATAAACCTAACACTGGCATTCTAGCCTGCTTAGATGCTGAAAGTCTGTTTACTAATGTTCCTGTTATAGAAACCATAGAAATACTTATACAAATCTTATATAATCACGCTAAGCTCACACCTGAGAATATAATGCCAAATATTTAAAATAAACTCCTTGTAACATACAAGTACCATTTTACGGTCACTATTGTAACATTTTAATATGGCGCAACGATGGGCTCGCCTCTGGGTCCTACTTTAGCTAACTTCTATAAAATTCTGTAGAAAAGAAATTATTTAAATATTTAAATATGAACTCAATATATGTCAGATATACTGACGACTTTTCCACATCAACTGAAAACAGACGATTTAAAAACCCTGAAAAAAACATTATGACGTAACACAGTTTTACACTTCACATACGAACTCAACATTAAAAATACAATAACTTTCCTGGATGTACTTATCACTTCAATATATAAAAAAGATGAGTAAAACTTCATGTATACTTAATTACTGAAGCTACACAGATATAAAAAAAAGAAGTATTATAAAAAAAAAAATGAATTATCGTGCTAAAATCATTTCCTCTTCTGACACATTTTATAGAGGATACTTCTTTTTTTTTATATGGTACGTCCTTCAGGACAAAACGATCATGTGTCTGCAAAAAATCACGTGGCTTTCACCCTTTGCTACATTGTACCGTGCTGCCATTCATTCCCACAATCTAGTCAAGCCAATAGCTAGGTGTCTCCCACTATATCAGTTACCGTCGATATGACACGTAGGAACAAGTTTTCGAAGGCCTCCATATATAATATTTTTACAAGGAATTTCGGCCGACTTTTCTTGATTCTGAGTAGAAGAGTTCTTTCTGCTGCCATTTCCTTTAAGAGCTCCTGTCATTATGTCTCTTACCCTTGATATGTTCCGCGAGGATCAAGTTTTCCAAGCCCTCCTTCTTCATTATTTGTCCAAACAATTTCAGCCGTCCTTTCCTTATTCTGAGTAGAAGTGTTCTTTCTGTTGCCATTTTCTTTAAGACTGCCTCCCATTATCTCTCTTACTCTCAATATGCCCCGTGAGAATCAAGTTTTCCAGCCCATCTTTCCTCATTATTTGTACAAGGAATTTCAGCTGTCTTTTCCTGATTTCGAGAAGAAATGTTCTTTCTGTTGCCATTTTCTTTAAAATTTCCTTTTTGCTTCCTCCATCCGTTCATGGAAATTTCTGTATCCTTCTGTATAATTAAAGAAAATAAAACAGAAGCTAATCAGAAATAATTTCCTAAACCATTTTATTGATGATGAAATAGAATTACCTCTAAAGACATTAAAAAAAATAATATAAGTAACCAATTTTTATATAAACAAATCTAAAGACTCCATTATCTGTCTATATTTCTGAGATGAGGTATTATGTACATTATTTACATTATTAGGACTCTTGTCCTCATCTTTGTCGCCATATTTATTACAACGTTACTCCAGTGAGCGAAATAAAGGGTTAAGTTCGACATTCCAACCACTTGCAGAAGGCCGGAGTGTACAACGGCCGAAACGTTGTAATAAATCCATTATGTTGTTTTATTTTAACCAGATGCATTACAATTATAATGAGAAGCACC
The DNA here is from genome assembly GCA_963932145.1 of Acanthosepion lycidas. Classification (NCBI taxonomy): domain Eukaryota; kingdom Metazoa; phylum Mollusca; class Cephalopoda; order Sepiida; family Sepiidae; genus Acanthosepion; species Acanthosepion lycidas. The sequence continues at coordinate 67,363,096 of OZ010612.1, forward strand.
ATAAACAAGAAGTAAACGCTATGCAAATTACAATCCGTCGCTATACAAAAGATATAGGTCTTAATAAATTTATCAGATTTAGCATCTATTATAAAAAATATCTAATCTAATTCTTAAAAACATTCATCAACTCCAAAACCCACCCTATGTAAATATCATGTTGTTTATGTATTGTGTCCTTTGGGAGATTGTCTCTCCAACACTAACAAACAACTTTAAATTTTTACATTTGTCACACATGCACCACACTCTATTATAGGCTGACTTGTCAGGTTTTTAATCATTTCACCCGAAACAAGGAAATAAAGTCACTAAGACGCAGGGAGGCTTTCTGAGTGTGAACGAATGTAAGAAATACATTAAAAAGCGAGAACAATAAAAGAACATGGATTAAGAAGACAGAAGATAACGATTGATATTGCATTTACATGATGGCTTGCAGATAGATAGATAGATTTAATCATTTCACCCCAAGTAAGACAATAAAGCCACAGGTCGCAAGGGCTTACTGCGCGTTAGGGAATGTGAGAAAAACTTCTATTAAGGAGAGAGGACAATAAAAGAAGAAAAATTAAGAAGACAGAAGATAATCATTGACATTGCATTTACATGGTGGTTTGAGGATATATATATATATATATATATATATATATATATATATATATATATATATATATAGAGAGAGAGAGAGAGAGAGAGAGAGAGAGAGAGAGAAAGAAAGGAAGAGAACGAGACAGACATACATACATACATACAGGAAGACAGAGAGGGAGAGATAGATTTAATCATTTCACTCTAAGTAAGATAATGAAACCACAGGAACGCTAGGGTTTTCTCCGTGTTAGAGAATATGAGAAAAATACTGTTAAAAAGAGAGGACAATGAAGGAACAAGAATTAAGAAGACATAAGGATAACGATTGATGTTGCATTTAAATTTAAGGTCAAAGTTGACAGAGAAGTATTTGAAGCTGAAGGAGCGTTCCACAAGCGAGAAGTGCGATAGAAGAAACTATATACACACAACTTACGGTTACATCTCGACACCTCAACTGTAAAATGATGGGCCTTTACTTCTAATCTAGCCGCACGATTAAATTTATACATTTTATGTATCTAAGAACAAAGCTTATCAGGAACAATTAAGAGAAAAAATATTCATTTTATGATAAGGCGATAGCATAAACCGAGATGTTAAGTCAGATCAATTAACGTTTCAGATTCTATTTTGTATTTTATGAAGAATCTCTAAGATCTCTGAGACCTTGGCACCAATCTAGTACACCGCTTAAATTCATAGCACTTAGGTACACTAGGGGAGATTTCATCTAGGTACCCTAGGGGAGATTTCATCTAGGTACCATAGAGAAGATTTCATCTAGGTACCCTAGGGAAGATTTCATCTAGGTACCATAGAGAAGATTTCATCTAGGTACCATAGAGGAGATTTCCTCTAGGTACCATAAAGGAGATTACATCTAGGTACCATAGATGAGATTTCATCTAGGTACCATAGAGCAGATTTCCTCTAGGTACAACGGAGGAGACTTTATGGGAACAAATAACATGAAATTATTAATGGAAAAGGTGCAATGAGCCGTGAGAAAGCGACTAAAGCCGAGATGCTTGGTCAGAACCAATAATATTGCACATTTATATTCAATCATGATTCTCTAAATAAACCTCCAGATCAGATATAGTAGCAATATTTGAAGTGTAGACGAACAGTAGATTTATAAATATGAAAGATAGGTTCGCGCGAGCAAAATTGTCTAGCCCTATACAGTCAACCAACTTTCCAAGCAGGAAATCTAGCAAAGAATTGGATATAATCTTTTCCCCTTTATGTCAGCGCAAACGAAAGAGGAAAGCCGTATCGAGTCACTCGCCCGGAGACTAACACCAGCCATGCTAACCAAGGACAGAAATTGGTTCTCTCGCACGATTAATAGAGAACAGTTTCCTTTGAAAATTAACAAGCCGTTTCTTGCCCGAGTTAACAACACAATGTTGGACGTTTTTAGACAATTTAACTTT
>OZ010612.1:67370131-67485131 GCA_963932145.1 Acanthosepion lycidas
TGGCGCTCATAAATGTCGTGTGTATTTAGGCCGCATTTTTCATTGATGCATGTTTCATTAAATAATATAGACAAGTTTTGTCTATTTTATGTAAATTCTTTTCATATCGTCTGATAAGCCTAATAGCATTATCATTAAAAGAAGATAGAAAACAAAAATATTGCTACATATTTTTTAATACTGTCTAAGCTTTGTCATCTTTGATAATGGCTTATGGAAGACGAAAGATTAGATATGATTAATAAATATGGATCAATATTGTGATTTTCTTTCTTCGTTTAATGATAATGTTATTAAGCTTATCATATGATATGAAAAGAATTTACATAAAATAGACAACACTTGTCTATATTATTTAATGAAACATGGATCAATATATATATATATATATATATATATACAAATATATATATATATATATATATATACAAATATGTATATATATACATATATATGAATATATATGAATATATATATATATATATATATATATATATACATATACATATATATATATATATATATATATTCATACACGTTTCATTAAATAATATAGACAAGCGTTGTCTATTTATTTTATGTAAATTTTTTCATAACGTCTGATAAGTTTAATAACATTATCGTTGAACGAAGAAAGAAATTGACAATATTGATCCATAGTTTTTAATACAATCTAAGCTTTCGGCTTACTTAAGCCATTATCAAAGATGTCAATTACAACATATGAAGCAATATACGGACAAGTCTGTGATGATAGTCTGTCAATGTTTACATAGATGATTTCTAAGCAACGATAAACACGTGCATATAAGACGCTAGAAGCGAAAATCGCACCTCATCTCATGACGTCACAAACACGTCGAGAGTGAATTGGATAAGTATGAAGTATGGGATGCCGTTGGTATAAACCATACTTCATACTTCTCCAATTCACTCTCGTGTGATCATGTGTGACGTCATGAGATGCGGTGCGATTTTCGCTTCTAGCGTCTTATATGTGTTTATTGTTGCTTAGAAATCATCTATGTAAACATGACTCTGAGTGTTGACTTCAATGTTCAATTTTATATATATATATATATATATATATATATATATATATATATGAGATGGAACAAATCCATTGAATCAATAGTTCCATCTAGCGCAAGAATAGTTGGTTCCCTGTGTCACATCAGAATGTTTTTCTCGCCCGAGTCCATCCTTCAAATCTATAAATCAACAATTCGCCTTTCCATTGAATATTGCCGCTATATATGGTCTAGTGTCTCCGCAGTTCATCCTAAGGTCCTCGACAAAATCCACAGACGGATAAGCAATGTGATTGGCCCTGATCTGGCATCTCGTCTATAGTCGCTCTCTCACAGACGTGCTGTCGCCTCTCTCCGTCTTTTCTACAAATACTTTAACAGTAACAGACTGCATGAATTTAATCGTGCAACTAGGCTGATAGCTATAATCCCCAATTATTCAAATGTAATATCAATCAACATCTTCCGATGCTTTGATCTATTTCCTGTTCTTCTCTTCATCCTTTCCTCTATCACGCGTCTTTACTCTCTATCCCACTCTCTGTAAACATTTGCATGCTAGTAGCTTCCCCCTTGCTTGGAGCGAAATGCTTATATATATATATATATATATATATATATATATATATATATGTGTGTGTCTGTGTGTGTATGTGTGTGTGTGTGGCCTGACGATTGCGTCTAGCATGAAACAGACTGTCGCTTCTAAGTGTTGAATTCTATGTTCACTTTTATATTTACACACGCTCTATCTCAGATATTGACCGCTTTATCCCATAAATTAGCACATCTTAAGACTATATTTCTTCTCATATATATATATATATATATATATATATATTATAACATAAATATCTTATAAAATCACTACAAAAATAGCCATTTTGTTTCAACACCTCCGGTGTCTTATCAAGTGATGATGTTGAATGTAGAATAAATGGTTTTGAAAGTTTCAAATTAATTAACGATCCTTCGCAAGTGGATAACGCTGTTATATAAGCTATCAGGTCATCCCATAACTTCTTTCCGAATTTTGAATATAAAAAACAAGTGACCCAATGTTACATTTAATTACAGATTCAATCAACAATGTATTTTCCCTGATTATCTATGACTTCCTTCCATCTATTAACAAGCTTACTAATTCCATTACTGTAAAATTCTTTTGGCTTTGATTCGAAGAACTCACAAATGTCAGTTTTAACCTCTTCTTGTGTTACAAAAGCTGTTTCTTCCAAATGATTCTGTAAGCTACAAAACAAATGGTAGTCTGAAGGAGCAACATCGGGAGAATAAGGTGGATGAGAAATTTTCTCCAAACCAAGTTCTTTGATCTTTTGTGACGTGATTCTTGCTGTGTGGGGTCGCGCATTGTCCTGATGAAACATCAGCACTTTTCGATTCACTAGAGCAGGTATTTTTTCCTCAAAGCTTGGTTCAAACGCTCTAATTGCTGACAGCATATTAGAGCATTAATTGTTGCATTAGGTGGTAAGAATTCAAAGTGGATTGTTTCTTGGCGATCCCACCAGATTGAAAGAAGAACCTTTTGCCCATAAAGTTTCTTCTCGTCTCTGGCTTGGGTCCTTCCCTTTTACCAAGCCACTGTCTACGACGCTTAACATTTCAATAAAAGATCCATTTTTCGTCGCCAGTCACAAGTCTATCCAAAAAAGGTGAAACAGTTTGGCGAGAATGGAAAGAACAGCAGATGTCAACTCGGGATTTGAGGTTGTCTTCAGACAATTGATGAGGGATCCATTTTCCAAGTTTAGGAACTTTTCCAAGTTGTTGAAGATGACGATGAACAGTTGTATGGTTTGAACTGAGAACCACTGCCAATTCCTCAACTGATAAAGCAGGATTTTCTTCAAGGGCTGCTTCAAGAAGCTTTTCATCAAACTCAACTGGACGTCCGGTTCGATCTTCATCTTCAAGTGTGAAATCTCCACCTCTGAATTTTGAAAACCATCTTCTGCAAGTTCTTTCATTCACACATTCCTCTCCATAAACTGAGTGAATGTTTCTAGCCGCTTCGGCTGCTGAGTTTCCTTTCTTGAACACATAAAGCATTATGTGCCTCAAATGATTCTTGGGTACTTCCATGTTAGCAGGGTTTTAATCAAACAAAATTTAATTTTATTGTTCTCTGAAATAAAATTTGATCAGTTGAAATGCATGTAAACATAAAAATAATGTTCAGCTCAATTAGACATTATAAAATACTCTTTAAATTTCGTTCATTTTAACAAATAGGTAAAATTCGGACATAACTTATGGGATGACCTGATAGAATGACCAATCAAAACACAAGTATAGGAGAATTCAAAAACTTGACAACAAAGTTAGGTTATAATAGCTATTAAGAGCTTTAAAGTTGGGGTTATATTAAAATAGAATTTATTCTAACCAATAAGTATTAAATTATATGATAAAATTTGATATTAAAATTAAAAGTAAAAAATTACTAATTTTAAAATCTAAATTTAATCTCTGTGAAGTTTAAAATTATAAAATTACTGAGGAGAAAAGAAAAAATGCATATATTATACAATTTATTTTTTCATTGAAATTACGTTAAAATAGACGCTAATATCGGCTGGTCTTCCTGACAAAATGTATACATTTTAATTCCAAGTGCTAACCTCTCGCGTAAAACAATACAAACGCACTCAGATTATAATACATAAGCTCCCAGACATATTTAGATATATACACACACAAAAAAGTGACGAGACAGGAAACATCTCCACGGCCCTTTATAAAAAAAAACCGAACACATGCATACATACACAATTAAATGTGCATGCATTTCCTATACACATAGACACCGATAAATACATGTACACACATCCACATACATTGACCTAGACAATTTGATACAACAACCAAGAAATATTCAAGACTGAAAGTGTTATTAAACGAATGCTAACCACTTATTAAAATATAACCTATACGGGCAAATATACATAGATAAAAATGGTCAAATGGAACAGAGAAACAAAGAATAAGGAAAAAAAGGTCATTACAGATATATATGTTTAAAAATAGCATTATCAAATATAGAAAAAACGAAAATTCCAAATACACAAACATCTATAAAAATATATATTTTTATCATATAAGTCGATATACGCCTTATTATACATTAGGTGACAGAAATGTATATATATATATATATATATATATATATATATATATATATATATATAGAGAGAGAGAGAGAGAGAGAGAGAGAGAGAGAGAGGGAGGGAGAGAGAGAGAACGCCATAAATGTATACACACTTTAGGAAATGAAAAATTTGTCTTTCTTTCGTAGTTTTATCAAATTGTGATTATGTCGCGGACCCTAAAAGATGTTGGGTTAAAACTGACAAAATTAGTGGTCCTTATACAAGAAATTGAAAATGCATGCCCAACAATTCCATTGGTGGTCCTTAGAGCAACGTCACCCAAGCAGTAGTTGGCCGTAATTATAAATATCTGGAAGATAAAGACCACCATTTTGACCAACTCAGAGTTCAAAGGTTTCTTGTATCGATCTCGTGATGTCTGAATTCCATTCGAGTCCGTTACATTAACTTACGTGCTAATACATTTCGGAAAAGTATTAATCCTCTTCTTCTACCCTCAGCTATGGGTAAATAGAAGGACAGACTGGGTTCTATAGCCTTGGATAGCAACTAGTCTACCGCAGAAAGAAATTGCAATCTACTGCGGGAAAAATATTTGCCTCGTCAGTCATGTAAGATACATGATCACCTAAGCGTGTATCACGCATAGCACATAACAGACTGACTGAGTTCTTGGGTTTCATTAATATTTCCCTAACCCAATACAGAAATAGACTTAATTCAACGAGGAGGCACGGTGGAGTAATGGATAGCGGTTCGGAATGAGGAATTGGGGAGCCGAGTTCGAATTCCAGTCGATTTCCATTACATTCACTTACGTCCTAATATCCTTTGGAAAGGTATGAATCCTCTTCTTCTCCTGCCAGCTATGTGTAAATAGCAGGACAGACCGGGTTCTATAGCCTTGGACGGCAAATGGTCTACCGCAGAATGAAATAGGGACCTACTGCGGGGAAATCAAATAAAAAGATATCGAAAGATTCATGATCGCCTAAACGTGTGTCACGTATGCTAATTAACTGACCGCCTGCTATTTGAGTAAATTTAGTATTACAAAATCCATAAAGGTTTTTCCGTTCCTGAAGTGTTTATATGTTTTGGGGAGGATACACAGACGAACGCGCACACACACAAATATTCGATCCTCACTGGGTGCCCTATAGATTCGGCCTTTGGCCACATCTAAGCTACGATTAGAAAGTCATTATATGAGTGAGTGAGTGGGCAACTCGAGGTGGTGTAATGGTTAGCAAGCTTGTCTCGCTAGAACTACGATTGAGTAGTGAATTCGATCCTCACTGGGTGCCCCATACTTTCGGCCTTGTGCCAAATCTAAGCTACTCTTGGAAAATCACTATGTGTTTGTGTGTTTGTTTTCAATATGTTTTCGACCAGATCTTAGAACGCATCTCAAATCACATTTGGTCAATTACAATGAGTTTCCTTTCATGGAATTGCAGAATCGTCTCGACCATATACGTTCAAAAATGATTTTGGTTGCTAGATGAAAATAAAGGAATTACAGTATCCAATAAATAAAATCAGGGTTTACTCAAGTACGAGTACCCATTAAATAAAATCAAGGTTTACTTAAGTACGAGTACCCATTAAATAAAATCAGGGTTTACTTAAGTACGAGTATCCATTAAATAAAATCAGGGTTTACTTAAGTACGAGTACCCATTAAATAAAATCAGGGTTTACTTAAGTACGAGTACCCATTAAATAAAATCAGGGTTTACTTAAGTACGAGTATCCATTAAATAAAATCAGGGTTTACTTAAGTACGAGTACCCATTAAATAAAATCAGGGTTTACTTAAGTACGAGTACCCATTAAATAAAATCAGGGTTTACTTAAGTACGAGTACCCATTAAATAAAATCAGGGTTTACTTAAGTACGAGTATCCATTAAATAAAATCAGGGGTTTACTTAAGTACGAGTATCCATTAAATAAAATCAGGGGTTTACTTAAGTACGAGTATCCATTAAATAAAATCAGGGGTTCACTTAAGTACGAGTACCCATTAAATAATTAATAAATAAATGATCCATTGGGTCCTTAAAAAATTTGTTTATGTTTGGATAAGAAACTGGGAAGATATGGCAATTTCGAGAGTCTGTGACGAGAAGGAACTCGCTTAAAGGTCCTTCTTGACCGAGTTGGTTAAAGCAAGTTGGATCTAACGGAGAGCGCTTATTTTTCTTTAATAAGATTTCTCAAATGTTCAGATCGGGCAACAGACAAATTTTGTCTTTATTCATATATCTATATCTATAATTCTCAAAATGTGTATGCGTGTGTGTGTGTGATCGAATAGTGTTTATGCGTTTCCACAGTTTTCATCCAATTTCGATGAAATGTTATTTTGTTTGATAGATAATTCATCATTGCCAGTTTTGAGTTCAAATTACGACTTTGAAGATGAAATCTCGAAAAAAATTGATTTTTTACACTTTGCCCCAAAACCAAAGGTAAAATTTAATGCCTGTAAAAACAGCGTGCAATCAATTTGGAGAGTTGAAATCTAACGCAAAAAATTATTAGAATTATAAAAAATATATTAGAAATAAAAATGATCGTTTATTGTCATTGTGAAGGTCTATGGAAGAGGTTCCTTCCTTGTAAAATTGAGAACATAAAAACGTACATTTCCAGGAACCCCCCCCCATTGAAACTGTTATCCCCCGCCCCATTTGTGGATGTGCTTTAGTTTCACCGAATGATTGTTCCTAATTTTGCTTTTACACCTAGTATATATATATATATATATATATATATATATATATATATATGAAGGCATATAGTCTTAAGGTGTGCTATGTTTATCGGACAAAGTGCTGAATGTCAGAGATAGAGCGTGTGTAAATATAAAAGTGAACATAGAAGTCAACAATTAGAGGCGACAGTCTGTTTCATGCTAGATACAATCATCAGGCCACGAGTGCTGTTATTTTTCTCGGCTGTTTATATATACGGGTCAGTGGTGCATTGTGGGTGGGTCTATTTTGGCGGTTATTTTACCGTACGTCGTTTATTTGTTTATTTATTTATTTGGGTTAAATTATTTTCCTTGTTTTTATTATTTTTACTTTTATTTTTATTTCTTATTTCTTATCTTATATATTTATCTATTTTATTTTTATTTTAATCGCTGTTTTTATTAACGTATTAAAAATTAAAAAATGTTTATATCGTTTATTTAATAGTTTTGTTTTGGGAAGATAATTAAAGCTATTTATTCAATTTTGCGGTTGATTGTTGTAGTTTATTCTAACTATTATTTTGGCAGGAGCCGTTTTAATTTGTTTATTACTTTATGTATTTATTTGGATTGATTATCTTCGTTTTTTCTAACGGTTAGTTTATCAGGATCGGTTTTTTAGTTAATTTATTTATTTGGATGAATTTAGGTCAATTTATTTTACTTGTTATTATTTATTTGTTACGCTATATATTTTCTCTTTTTGGTTTTCGATTTTTAATTAACGTCGTATTTTTTTAGAAAAATATTATATATATATATATATATATATATATATATATATATATATATAAACACACACACACACTAAACAGAAGGAATTAATTAGTTCCAAATGTTGTCACAGTAGTAGGTTTAAACTGATTTCTATCTATAAAATGCAGGATGTGTGTGTGTGCGTGTGTGTGTGTGTGTGTGTAACGAATGCACGGTCGCAATTTTCGACGGATTTGCACCAAAATTTACATGCACATGCTCCAAGTTAGTTTGCATTTCCCATCTCCCATCGATAGTGGAAATAATCGATTTTTCATGCTTCTATGGCAGTTTTCATGTAGCTTGCGGCTATTTTCTACTGGCCAGAGTGAGAGCCTATAGCTGGTTGCCACGAATAGGCTGGAAGATTCTATTGGCCAGGGTGAGAGCCAACAGCTAACTGACACGAATGTTAACTAGCATGCTAGCATGCAAAAAAAATCGATAGCTGCATTCGTCACAAGTGGGAAAAATTTAAATCTGCATAGCACTTTACTCTAATTGGCTCATTCGCTTGCTTAAACTCAACGTTGATTGTGATTCCGCAGAACTGGGTTGGGCGTGAAAAAGTATTTGTTGTTAACATTCTTTTTTCATTCGGTTTTTCCAGTTACGAGTCCTTTTTTAAAGCTGATCGTTTTGTGTTCATTTTTTTTAGATCTTTTTTCGTAACAGATTTAATGTTTAGTGTAGAGCTTCGAAAAAATTTGCAGTGTGAGATAGGCAAGAAGTAAGGCATTTAGCAACATCAGCACGGCAAAGTACACTCCTTTAAAGGCAAGGAAGGGCAAAAATATTTTAAGTCAAGTGAGAGCGATTGCTTTATGAGTCGTACGATTTTTGAATCAAGCACGGGCAAAGCGGGCCATGCTGCTAGTCTAGAATATTTTTGATCTTGCTTAATGTGTCTAACACATATATCGTTATTTCTACTTTATTTCAATCCTAACGAATAAATTTCCTCCTTTTTTAATTTACATCTAATATCTTATTTATATTTGTTAATCATTAATTCATATTTAATATTTAATTTTTAAATAATATTATTTTTGTTAATATTAATTATTATTATATATTTATATATTAATTTATATTTAATACTTACTATTTTTTATTTTATAATATATTTTATATTTTATTTATTTTTCTTTTACTGTTTTTCAATAATTTTTTGTAATAATTATTTTATTTCTTATATTATATGTATTATTATTATTATTATTATTATTATTATTATTATTATTATTATTATTATTATTATTTATATTCTATATATTATTTTAATTTTTACAAGTAACCTTTTACTTAAGAATTAAAAAAAAATTCTTCCCTAATTTTTAAATATTTTTTATTTAATTTACCTTACATATACTATCTACTGATAATTTTTAAATAATTTCCCTTGTCTTAACTATTTATTGATAGTAGATTTAATATTTAATTGCATAATTATTTTTTTTTTCTTTAATTTTGTGACTCTCTTTTAAAACTAAGTTGAGTGGTTAATATTTTAAAATATAGGTCAAGGTTATATTAACTGTCTAATTGAACTAGGCACTGCCACTTCTACCACCTTTTAAATCTGCTATTTCCTCCTTTTCCCCGCTTCCGCTCCGGTTTTTTCCTTTTTTCTTTTTATATTTTTTCTCTCTTCCTTTATTCATTTATTGTCTCTCCTTCCTCTTCCTTTTTTTTTCTTTAATGTCTAGATTCTAATTATAATACTGAAAATCTATGTTAACTTTTGTCGAGACATTTATCTGTTGCAAGACTCTCCTTTCTATTTTTTCTTTTTTTTTCTGTTTTTTTTTTTTCTTTCTACTTTTCTATCTTCCTCGTCTTCTTTTACGATTTAAATTTTAAGCTCTTATCTCAATTCATAACATCTCTGAATTGATAAAATCCACATCCGTGGATCGAAATCGCTATTATCCAAACGAGGTAGTTTTATATATATATATATATATATATATATATATATATATATATATATATATATCTCAGTCTGTCCACATCTATCTACCTATGTCTCTTAATTATCTCGGTCTGTTATCTATCTATCTATCTATCTATCTATCTATCTATCTATCTCAGTCTGTTCATATCTATCTATCTATCTATCTATCTATCTATCTCAGTCTGTTCATATATATCTATCTATCTCAGTATATATATATATATACATATATATATATATATATATATATATATATATATATATTATATATATATTATATATATATATATAGATATATATATATAGATATATATAGATATATGAAGTTGTACGGATATAAGTTTGAGGCCCTGGGTCTCACGCATTCAAAGTGCCATAATTTAAAGTTTGGTAAGACAAAAGTAATCGAGTAATATTCAAATCACGTTCTTTCCAAGCTATAAAAATATGCTTACAATTTAAAACAGTATTCCTTTATTTATATTTGTTTTTGGTATAATTTGGTATTACCTAGCAGGAACTTAAAGTCCTTTATATATAATTATAGCTTTGGTTATAAATAAATTCCCGTTCCGACCCCTCTTTTAGTTTCAATTCAACACCCCACTCTTTATATAGCCTGCGGATGATAATGGGTATGCCCCATTCCCATAAATATAGTAGTGAATACTTTATGTGTCGGTCCGCAGTTGGAGATTAGTCTTGAAATGGGCTGGTTAAGCTCTCTGCTTCCGGGCAGATAGCATTCCCAGACGGGGCTATATCGAAGGACAGAGTCTCGTTTCGGAAAAAAACTTATCCGACCCTATAATCTACGGGTAATTACTGATTTCGCTGGTTCCCAGACTTCATGAATTTAAGCGTTCAACTAGGCTGGCATCTCGCTCTTTCACTGTCGAAACTGTTAAATGTAGCCGTCTCTTCTACTCCAGAAACTTCATGTTTTGCACTTCTCGCCTAGGAACTCCCTCCCTTCTTCCTATTTCCCTGATAGTTATAATTTCCAACTATTCAAATGTAATGCCAATCGACGTCTCCAGATGCCTTGATCTATCCCCTATCCTTCTCTTCATCCTTTCCTCTATCACTCCTCTTTGCTCTCGCTCTAACTCTCTGTAACCCCTTGCATGCTAGTGGCTTCCCGCTTTGCTTGGGGTGAAACGCTTAAGAAAATAACCCCAGCTTAGAATCATGAGGTAGATATCGAGGTTGATCCCAGCGCCTTCTCCCTCTACCGCTGTCCCCAACTCTAGGTCTTTTGGGGTAGGCTTGTTCCTTTTCATCGACTGCTATCTAAATTAAATTCCAAATCCCTGATTCCGAGACAAATTAAGTCCAGGACTGAAGAGGGCTGGCGCAAGGTTGCACCGGTTTGAAATAGCCTATACCCACATGATGTAAATTTGGATTTTTTTACTATATATATATATATATATATATATATATATATATATATATATATATTATTATTAAATGGACAAAGTCCGACAATTATTTTAAAGACTTTTTTTTATGTTTATACGTTTTTTTATAAATACAAATATTTAAGTAAATGCTCTGTTTATAATAAACAGTATTAACGACATTGACCGGCCTGAATGTCCGAGAAATTTTCATAGAAAATATGCGTCCTCTGACAGGAATCGAACTTGTATCCTATACGGAACCGTCATATAGCGTGACGTGCTTTACCGATTTAGCCACAGAGGAACGTTTCGGTTAGCAAAGTCGATTTTACTGGTGTTTATTATAAACAGAGTGTTTACTTAAATATTTTTATCTATAAAAAGAACTTATAAACATAAAAAATGTCTTATATATATATATATATATATATATATATATATATATATATATATATATATATATAGCTCTACTCTGTATTGAGTCAACTTTTAAACTTTTTTCACTGCCTTCACTGTGGAGCACGTTTTACATTTATTTAATGCTCGAACATGGAAAAAAATAATTTCAGAATGTCGCTAAAAACATTCCCTATACAAACAAACGGGAAGGTTGAAGAATGAGATGGAATACTCATTTCTTCCTTCTTGATCGGAAGGTTTCAAATATATCAGATCCTTTTGGTTTCAAATGTTTGGAAACTGCACCCTCCCACTGAGCACTTACATGGCTTTGAAAATGCTCTACTCAGCATTATTAATGATAACTCTTTCCATAAAAATGGGAATCAGTTTCAGGGGCATTTAGATTCTATTGTTAAAAATATTAATTAATCTAACAAAATGTTTGTTAAATCTGATAAACCTGCTAACTTTTATAAATTTAATCCAGAAGAATACAAGGACTTGATTAAAAACAATTAAACTAAAAATTATAAGAAGGTGAATATGAACACTATTAATTTGGTTGATAGAATTATCACTGCCTGTAAAAATATAACTGATAAACTTAAAATTATCAATAGGTTTAGTAAGATTTGTACCAAAGAATCGTACATATTAATTAAAGATCCTAACCAGATTTTGGGATCAAACTACCTACGAGAATTATCAGCCCTACTAGACCAGAAATCGGAAGAATAAACAAAGTTATCTTGGATAGAGTCAACAAACAAATTAAACGAAGCCCTGGACTTTTACAATGGATTGGTATCGCAGATAGTCAATAATTGGTTCAAAGAAATTAACATTAAAAGAAGGTGCTATTTTATCTAATTTGATATTGTGGATTTTTACCCCTTCATTTCCAAGGATCTTTTTACCTTAGCTTTGGAATTTTCTAAGGAAGACTCTAAAATTTCCAGAGAAGACATAAATATAATAATGAACTGTAGAAGATCTGTTCTCATTAACAACAATGAACAGCGGATTAAAAAACTCTGATGATCAATTTGATATCTCTAAGGGGATCATTAGATTCTGCAGTGTCTTCTGACTGGTGGGTTTATTTATCCTACATTATCTTAGCGCTTATGATGATGTTATGGTTGATAATATAGGATTATTCAGAGATTACAGTCTTATAGTAGTAAGAAATTCTACTAAAATTAAGCTTGGCAAATTAAGGAAAATGCTTCATGGGGAATTAAAACCTTAAATCTTAAGTTTAAGATAGCTATTAGGTTGGTGCAAAAATAATGTCGTTTTCTCACATATTAACATATGTGAGAAAACCACATTATTTTTGCACCAACCTAATACTAATGTTAAATGAGTTGATTTTCTTGGTGTTACATTAGACCTTGTTAATGACGCATTTCAAACTTACATGAAAAATAAAGCTAACTCAATATATATTAACCCCAATTCTAACCATCTTCCATCTGTAATCAAACATATACCCTCATCTATCGAATGTAGGATTAGTAAAACTCATCTAAGATATGTTTCATAAATGCAGTGGAGTTTATAATACTGCTTCAAAAAATAATAGTGACAAGTACGTTGAAATCAAGGATAGAAAATATGATAAGTTACGCCAGAAGTTTCTCCATTAACTTTATAAACATTTTCCTAAAAGTAACCTACCTAGTAAAATATTTAACGGAAACGCACTAAAATTAAGTTATAGCTGCACCGATAATCCCGAGAAGATTATAAAGGAACATAAGAATAACATTTTAGTTTTTAGCACGCATGCTGAAGTTCATCGTGACCGAGGGTTTGAGTGTACAGGCTTTGTATATATATGGGTTAAAAACTTTGATATCTCTATGAGATCATTAGATTCTGCAGATTCTTCAGACCTGGTGGGTATATTTATCCTATATAATCTTAGCGTTTATGATGATGTTAATATTTATAGTATAGGGCTATACAGAGATGATGGTCTTATAATAAGAAATTCTACTAAAAATGGACGTCAGTTGTCCTCAAGGGCACATGGCACAGTGGATAAAGGCGTTAGTTAGATCCAGTGACAGGACCCAAAGAGTTAAGTCAGTGGAGAACTTGGGGAGGGGAATTAACAGGAGATAACTGACATCCATTAAACATGGCACGTGAAACTAGAACAGTCTACCCCAGTGAGCGAAATAAAGGGTTCAGTTCGACATTCCAACCATCTGAAGAAGAGCGGAGCGTTTACGTCCGAAACGTTGTAATAAATATAGAGAAAAAGATGAGGATGATAGTCTGAATAATGTAAATAGTTTAATAATGCCTCATCTCAGAAATATAGACAGATAAAATAGTATATAATATGCTTAATTTATTTGTGAATATTTTTCACACAGAAGATTGAATATATATTGTAAAATGTATAGTTACTTGTCCGTGTATTTATTTATCTATTAATACCTTTCCCATAATTTATCTAGTAAGATTTTAGAAGTATAAAGTACACCCTAAGATGTACTTTTCATGTTTAATGATTCATTTCTTTTGACGTTCTAGGGAAAGGTTAAATTTCAAGTTACAATTGTGCTTCCTTTTTATTTAATTATTTATATTTTTATTGTGGTTTTTGCTTTTCTTGTGAGGCTGACAATTGCTTTGGAAATGTCATGGGTAAAGTTACGTATCCTGCAATATGAGAAGAGAATTTCTAAATTAAAAGACATGACATTTGATAAAGATTTGCTCTCTTATTAACTGATGGGTAAGGATCATTATCAATTGGCACAATCAGCTTGGGCCATTTAAAGGCATGTGAACGCATTTCAACGTTCAAAAATGAAAAGAATGCATATTTATGATCGGTGAAACAAACAGAAAATGAAATGAAAAATGTCAAAAGAAGAAGAGAAATTGGCTCTACAGCATGATTATTAAATTTTGATTACGGTTTATTTCAAAGTTAATTTTTCATTAGATTTGACCATTAATATTAAGGCTTGACAAGTATTTACTTTCATCTACATTTTCTATTTGATGAAGTATTATCAACCATTATAAATTTTTCAGTCTTACGTCTTCATTTTTTATTAGATGAAGCATAGTCGGCCAGTATTATTAATTTTCGATTGGTATTTACTTTCATCATATTTTTTTTATTAGATCATGTATCGTCAGCCATTATTATTATTTTCGATTGGTATTTACTTTCATCTTCATTTTTTATTAGATGACGCATTGTCAGCCATTATTATTAATTTTTGATTGGTATTTACTTTCATCTTCATTTTTTTATTAGATGACGCATTGTTAGCCATTATTATTAATTTTCGATTGGTATTTACTTTCATCTTCATTTTTTATTAGATGAAGGATTGTCAGCCGTTATTATTAATTTTCGATTGGTATTTACTTTCATCTTCATTTTTTATAAGATGAAGTATTGTCAGCCATTATTATTAATTTTCGATTGGTATTTATTTTCATCATAATTTTTTATTAGATCAAGTATTGTTAGCCATTATTATTCATTTTCGATTGGTATTTACTTTCATCATAATTTTTTATTAGATCAAGTATTGTCAGCCATTATTATTAATTTTCGATTGGTATTTACTTTCATCTTCATTTTTATTAGTTGAAGCATTGTCAGACATTATTATTAATTTTTACTTGTATTTGATTAAAAGTTCATTTTTTAGATGAACAGCTTCATGAAAATGACCCAAATAGATTTTTACGTGTCATATTTGCTTTCAGATGTGCTGGCATGTCAGTCGACGTAATCACCTGATTGGATACTTATTTTGCAATCGTCTTAATTATAGCTCTCTCTCTCGCTCTATGTATATCTCTCTCTCTGTCTCTCTCTCGCTTTCTCTTTCTATCTCTCTCTTTCTCTTTCTCTCTCTCTCTCTCTCTCATACACTCTTTGTTGATTATTCTGAACATTCTACAATTCGCTTATTAAATAACGAACGCATTTGAATTCGGAAAATTGAATTAGTAAGCAATTTTATTGGATGTTCAGTTTTATATTCGCAATCCGAAGAGTCGATTGTATCAGTGGATTGCGTCAGCGAAGAAATATGATCGAGACATTTTGAACAAATTGATCAACATATTGTCGATCAATACTGGATTATTTATTATTTTATGGCATATCTGACAGAAACATTTTCTTAAATTACGGATTAGATTTCCATTTGAATATTATTATAGATCTCGGCGCGTTTGTTAAAAGAACTTTTTTTTGCATTTACAGATTGGATTTTGTTTTTTAAATGAAAATATAAAACGTTAATTCGCATTGAATGAACAAAATATTATCAAAATAAAAAATCTGAAAATATGGGGAAAAAAATAAATGGACCCCTAAAAATGTACTTGTATTCATTTATATGAGTTTTAAAGTTCTTATACAATGATAGCCTCCTGGGTAAGACGATAAACTATGTCCAACAGCAAGGACTCTGATCAGGAGGTTTGAGGTTTGAACCACCTCATAATTGCTGATGTTCCCAGGTACAGCCTGACCCGGGATGGTAGCACCTGTCACAAAAATAGAGAGGAGCAAAACTTGAGGGCGAGTATTCACATGTGATTTATGGAATCTATGCACAAAAATCAATAGGAGCATAAGTTAAGGGCGCGTCTTCTCATGTGATTTATGGAATCTATGGAGAAAAACAGAGAGGAGCAAAAATAAGGGAGCGTTTTCTCATGTGATTTCGAGAATCTATGCACAAAAATAAAGAGGAGCAAAATATGATGTCACGTTTTCTCATGTGATTTATGGAATCTATGCACACAAATAGAGAAGAGCAAAACTTCAGGGCGAGTCTTCCCACGAGATTTATGGAATCTATGCCCAAAAATAAAGAGGAGCATAATGTAAACGCGCGACTTCTAATGAGATTTATGGAATCAATGCACAAAAATAGGGAGCAGAATAAGTTAAGGGCACGACATCTTATGTGATTTATGAAAGTTATCCAAAATATAGAGAAGAGAAAAACCTGACGGCGCATCTTCTCATGTGATTTATGGAATCTATTCACAGAAATAGAGAGGTGTAAAACTTGAGAGCGAGTATTCACATGTGATTTATGTAATCTATGCACAAAAACCGAAAAGTAGCATAAGCTAAGGGCGTGACTTCTCATGTGATTTATGGAATCTATATAGAAAACAGGTTCTATAGTACTAGAATCCTACCAGGATTTCTCTTCGATGAACACTATCTTAACATAAGTTACACCCTTGTTCAAATTAATTGAAACAGCCGCTTTAGTTTCCTCTCTTTCAGCATATGGTCAACGTTCGACCCACTGGAGTGATAATGTGCAATCGATTTCTATTTTTTTTTCTTTTTTTTGTGATGAAATTTGTTTGGCCATAAAAAATTTGCGTCATCCGTGATTGCATCAGATTTTTATCACGCCCAGACACTATTGTCTCGAATGTGGATTAGTTGTCTTACGGCCATTGTCTACGATTGACGTTACTCCAAGGAAGCGTACAAAAATTACAGCGCTTCACGAAAACGCTTGAAAGCCTTACCAGTGAACAAATCAAATTACTATAGATTCGGCTGGAAACTCTCCTGATTTAAATCCAATCGAGAATCTGTGGTCAATCAACAAGGAACGACTTCGTAGAATGGACATACAGAGTACTTACATGTGCACTGAGTTATATTTCATTGGAAAAATACGAAAATAAAGTAAATATTAACAGAATTATTCGTTTTGTTTCAATTAATTTTCACAAGGGTATATATATATATATATATATATATATATATATATATATATATATATATATATATATATGGTCTGATTTGATTGCTCTGTTGTTTTCCATACTATTGAGCACGCTTAAGGTACGCTTGTTATTTTTTATGGTTTTTGCTTGTTTTATGAAATAATAGGGAGTTGGGGGCATACGGAATGCTAACATGTGCATTGGATCGAAAAAAAAATAAAAACGGAATTATTCGTTTTGATTCAATTAATTTGCACAAGAGTCTAGATACGCAGATGTCATTGTGTCAATGTTCTGGTAGGCTACCCAGGCCTACTCTTCAAGGACATCACCTAGAGGAACCTGAAACCCATAAGTTAAAATATATGGAGGACATAAAATGCCGTAATTCAAAGTTTGACAAAAAGTGAAGTGAGCGAGTAATATTCAAGAAATTGTTTTTTTTTTCAAATGAATATTATTTAAATTGTGGTTCGATTGTTATGGTATTAGATTTCGTTTGATTTGCAACATATTTTGGGGCGTGTATGTTAGCTTTGGAAAGTATATTGGCAAAATAATCATCTGTATGAGGTAAATCGTTTTGATCACATTAACTGTAATTCACCTATATGCTCTATAATAAAAATTATATTGAGCTCTCTTTTGTAGATCAGTTTTATTATTTTATATTAATAGGATCTACTTGGATTACGTACGGATTTTTATTTACCTATATGTAGGTTTATATATATATATATATATATATATATATATATATATATATTAACTAGTATACATATTTTTATTTATGTATATAAATTATATATATATATATATATATATATATATATATATATATATATATATATATATATCCACGACCGCTGTCACGCTGGTGTCCTTTTGTCGGGAGCCAAGACGCATGTATATGGACCAAAGATAAAAATTAACCAATCCTCTGTCACGCCGGTAAAAGATAAAGAAGGTAAAAGGAAAAACAGAAAGAAAGATAAAGGAAAGAAAAAGAAAAAGAAAAAGAAATAAAAAAAGAAAGAAATAGGGAAACACGAAAGGAAATATTTATAGAATATAAGAGGATAGAAAATAAAGTAACAAGGATGTTTGTTCGTAAGATCGACTGATAAAACTACAAATTACAAAAGATTACTGAATAAAGGATTTATTATAATTCATGAAAGGCTAAAAACCTGGTCTTTTATCAAATATTCAATTTTACTCTGACTTTTAACCAAAGTCTTTTCTCTGAATGATCCAAGTTTTTTGCTAAAATTCCTTGGGTTCAGTCCAAGATTTTTGCTTCTAATGATACACGCCCGGCTGCTCTGCCAACTTTGGTAACAAGCAAAAATGGTAAAAAAAAACAAACAAAAGAAACAAATTTCTCCTGCCATCTCAACTTATATACCTCGGTCGCTTTATTTTTATTCCACTGTCGTAAGAAATTAATAACCTGTTCCTGTGATAGATGTGGCACCCGACTTAATTGAAAGATCTCTGCGAGTATTTCGCTTCCAGGACTACACTTATATACTCGGAATTCTGCCACAGCTGATAATACACTGGAAAAGCAAGTTGAAATGATTCCATCACTTATTCCGACACGTATTTTCCTTGTTGCTATCTTCAATGTAACGTTTCAACAAGTCAGTTTCTAGAGAATTCTCAAGTGCGTAGTCCTGGGTATGACGATAAACTTCATCTGGCAACAAGGCTTCTGATCGGGAGATTGGAGGCTTTGAAGGGCATGAAACCACCATTTAACTTTCCTTGTTCCCAGATCCACCCCGACCCTGGGTGGGAAAACCAGTCAGTCCCAGCTATGAGCAAATAGTAAACAGCCAAATAAAAGCAAAGCACGATGAAAATATAAAAATACATTTTATAGTAAAATTACCAGCAATATATTTTTATATAAAAAACAATATCAACAGTACATTTTAACAGCAGAATGATCAGTTATATATTAGAATTACCAACAGTACAATTCATAGCAAAATGACCAACAATACATTTTATAGTAGAATTACCTACAGTAGAATTACCAACAGTACAATTTATAGCAAAATGACCAGCAATACATTTTATAATAGAACTACTAACAATACAATTCATAGCAAAATGACCAACAATACATTTTATAGTAGAATTACCAACAGTACATTTTA
This sequence comes from Acanthosepion lycidas, assembly GCA_963932145.1. NCBI lineage: Eukaryota > Metazoa > Mollusca > Cephalopoda > Sepiida > Sepiidae > Acanthosepion > Acanthosepion lycidas. The sequence continues at coordinate 67,389,509 of OZ010612.1, forward strand.
TAGCATAATGGCCAAGAATACATTTTATAGTAGAATTACCAAGAATACATTTTATAGTAGAATTACCAACAGTACAATTTATAGCAAAATGACCAACAATACATTTTATAGTAGAATTACCAAGAATACAATTTATAATAGAATTACCGAGCATACATTTTATGGTAAAATGACCGACAATAAATTTTATGGTCAAATTACCAACAATACATTTTATAGTAGAATTACACAGAAAACATTTTATAGCAAAATGACTAAAACATTTTATAGTAGAATTAGCAAAAAATACATTTTATAGAAGAATTTCGAACAATACATTTTATAGTAGAACTACCAATAATACATTTTATAGTAGAATTAAGAAAAATTTATATTTTATAGCAGAATTACCAAGAATACATTTTATGGCAAAATGACCAAGAATAAATTTTATAGCAGAATTACCAACAATACATTTATAGTAGAATTACCAACAATACATTTATAGTAGAATTACCAACAATACATTTATAGTAGAATTACCAAGAAAACATTTTATGACAAAATGACCAACAATACATTTTATAGCAGAATTACCAACAATACATTTTATAGTAGAATTACCAAGAATATATTTTCTAGCAAAATGACTAACAATACATTTTATAGTAGAATTACTAAGAATACATTTTATAGTAGAATTACCAAGAAAACTTTTATAGCAAAATGACGAATAAATTTTATAGTAGAATTACCAAAAAATACATTTTATAGAAGAATTTCCAACAATACATTTTATAGTAGAATTACCAAGAATAGATTTTATAGTGCAATTACCAAAAATACATTTTATAGCAAAATAACAAACAATACATTTTATAGGAGAATTACCAAGAATATATTTTATAGTAAAATTACCAACAATACATTTTATAGTAGAATTACCAAGAATACATTTTATGGCAAAATGACCAAGAATACATTTAATAGTAGAATTACCAAGAATACATTTTATAGCAAAATGACCAACAATACATTTTATAGCGCAAATACCAACAAAACATTTTATCTGCATTTAGACCCATAAAATTGTGTTGAAAATATTTAATTTTTGTTATTAAAGAACCTATAGATGTGTTGATATGCTGCTAAACAACCAATGCTAATTAGCTATACAGGCATGTAATTAGATTTATTTGCATTCTCGGGGATATAATTTCATGGAACCTACCGTTGCCACAAAGTGAGGGAATTTTATTCATAAAATATATTTTGGTTGTAATATAGAATTAACCCTCTCACTTTATATCCACATCATAATTTTTTTTTCATCAAATTCTAATTAGGCATGAATCCGCCTCTTCTCGCCCTCATCATAAATGGTCATAAAGTGAGGGATCAATATGTATGTTTATTGTCATATAGAATTGATCCCCCACTTTATATCCATATTATAATTTCTTGTAGGCATGTCATTTAGATTTATGTACATTATCTGTTATATAAATTTATAGAAACTACCGTGGTCATAAAAGTGAGGGATTAGCTTCTGTGCTGATTATAATACAGAATTGATCCCCCACTTTATATCCATATTATATTTTTGATTGTCTATCAGATTCGGATCGTTCTGGGTATGACGATAAACTACATCCAGCGGCAAGGCGTCTGATCGGGTGGTTTTGAAGAGCGTCGAACCACCACTTAATTGCTGTTGTTCCCAGGTCTACTGTGACTCGGGGTGGTAGCACTTGTTAGGGACACAACTATCGGCAAATAGGAATCCATCAATCTTTTGTCAAAACATTATGAATTTATAAAAACTTTTATAGTAAAAATACTAGCAGTATCTTTTGCTAGAAAAAAATTACCAGCAATATATTTTTGTGTAATAAATTAGTAATGAGCATAAGAAAATAAAATTTCGTCATGAAATGAGCCATAAGGAGTTGATATACCACGAAAAAAACAGATTAAATTCTGATTAGGTATAAAGCCACTACTTCTTCCCAGCTAAGGGTTAATTATTAAGACTTTTATCACTAAAACCAGCATTATGTTAAAAAAAATAGATGTCAGCATTGCATAACCCATAGAGGTGTTGATATGCCTAATCAGCCAAATCATTCTCAATGCGTAAGTTATCAAATTCCAGAGGTTTAGAGATCGCATATATCAAAGATTTCGCTATGTAGCAGTCTACTGTATGCGAATTTTCTTTTCAACAATCATGGCTCTCCACAACTTCCTATCTTTTTTGACTATTGACTTTGGCTTGCAGTCCATTCCCACATTTTCCTTTCAATACATCGTCTGTGTGTTAAATTCGCTAAGCCGATGTCGGACGACAGTTAGTCGAATACGAAAGTACCAGCGACCACAACAAGATTACAGAGCTAGATTCGTTGATTTGAGGGATGACATCCCATTCGGGATTCATCCGATGTTGTTAAACAACTCAAGTTATTAAGCAACTCATGATCACTAAGGCTGATCAATGACGTGAAGAGATTAAGGTTTACTATTTACATTATTCGCACTATTGTTCTCATCTTTTGGTTGAAACGTCGAACTGAACCCTTTATTTGGTTCACTGGGCTAGACTGTTTTAGTTCCACAAAGCCATGTCTAATGGATGTGAGTTAATTCCCCTCTCAAAGTTCTCCATCGCCTTAACCAGGTATTGAACTCACACTCTTTGGGTCCTGTCACTGGATCTAACTAACGCCTTTATCCACTGTACCATGTCTCTTTCAGGGCATCTGTGTACGAATTTCTGGGTATTATAAACCTAATGTCTTCAGTAATCATTTTTTACCAGTGCTCATATTGCATTTTTTGCTGTTATTTCATGTTTTTACTAGAGGTCATATTGCAATTTTTGTTGTTATAGATTTTCTCTGTCACGCCTTATTACTGGTTCCCATATTGTATTTGGTCACAAAAATGTCCTGAGCCGACCAAGCATAGAAATGAATACAATTAAGGCAGTGGAGAACTTGCAGAGGGGAATTAACAGGATATAACTGATAACTGACATACATTAGACATGGCATGTGGAACTAGAACAGTTTACCTCAGCGAGCGAAATAAAGGGTTCAGTTCGACATTCTAACCACCTGAAGAAGGCCGAAGCATACAAAAGCTTAAACGTTGTAATAAAGATAGCGACAAAGATGAGGACAATAATCCGAATAATGTAAATAGTGTCCGAACAATTTAAATAGTTGAAATACAATTATATTATCTATTTTCCACAATGGCGGACATCAGTGGTATTATATGATTATGGGGTCGTTCATTGTCTTTCCTCTACATGATACCTAATACATAGTAGCTTAATGAATCTGTGTGCATGACAGTTGGAATGCCATTGGGATCTTAGTATAACCATGCATCATTCGTTCGGTGGAACCTTTGGTCCTAATCAAAGTTTTTTTTCATCAGTGTAAAACGAAAGCGTTCCAGACTCTTGATGTTTCAGCTTGATCAACAAATGCTTTGTGCGTATCAGATGTTTATCTTTTGTCTTTCTTGATATAAATTGTCCTTTCTGCATCACATATAACTTGTACTGAAGGTCGGTCCTCATGCACCATTCTTCTGATAGAGTTCTTTGAACCCTTGAGCTCCTTCGCAATGGCATTCTGGGGTTCTTATCAATAATTTTCTGCACCTTTCTTACAAATTTGTGTGTTCTGACTGAAATTAGCACACTTAGAAAAAGTTTTACCTTTGGTTACTGCTATAGAATCTTCGTCAGTGGCTTCAGGTTCTTTGCAAACTTTGGCAAACAAACGACCGTTCTTCTTTCAGAAAGCGACTAATTTGTAAAGAAACGTTAATATGAATAAGTTAGTAAAAAGTTAGAGTCAATAAGAGACGTTTAGTTCAAAGAACTGAGTAACTCATTTTTTTCATTTAAGAGAACTCTTTTTCTATCTTCCATTAGCATGGCTGATGCTAACCTCCCGGACTGGCACTCACTTCTTGGATTAGCGTTTTCATCTATCATGAAGTGCAAAGAGTATATTGATTCAATTGCTAAGTCTGCAGCTAAGAAAGTTGGTTCAGTATGTCATGCTAGACAATAAGTTTACCATTCGTATGCAAAGAATCTGCAATGTCATTGGTCCTAACCTGGCATCTCGACTTCAGCGTCTTTCGTAACTTCCCTGTATCTTTTCTGTAAATACTTTCATAGTAATTTTTCTGAAGAACTTTTATGTCATCTAGACTTTACGAATTTAAGCGCAGTAATAGATTGGCCGCAAAGTCTCATCATTTTACATTTGAAATGGCTAGTTGTAACCGTAAGTTCTATGATAATAGCTTGTTCTTTCGCACTTCTCGATTGTGGAACTCTCTTCTGGCTTCTTGCTTCCCAATAAACTTTGACCTTCAAAAATTTAAATGCAATATCAATCACTATCTACTGTCATTTATTGCTCTCTCTCCTTAGTTTTTCTTTTGTTATATTCTCTGACAATCAGTAATATCTTGCGTCCTAGTGGCTTTATTGCCTTACTTGGGGTGAAATGATTAAATGCTCTCAACAACTTATGCAGCTCTAAGTATTTGCTGACCCTTTACCTTTCTTGTTCTGTCATCTGTAGGCTTCTTCCTTTATGTGTCAAGTCTTTCGGGGACGTAGGCGATTATGGCTGCCCACAACTTCGGGCATTTTCTGGTTCTAATTAATTCTTCATGCCATCCTTCTTTGTACTTGTTCTACAAACGATTTACCAAAGCTGGTTAAGTATTTTATGAGCATTTTACCAATAGTCGCTCTCTGTTACTTTTGCCTTTACGATATCTCACAAATTATATGAAGATTCGAGATGAATATTGAAAAATAATAAGTAAGAATGTCGGCTTCATTTCAGACAATTCGACAGATAATTAATTTTCTGTTTGTTTTTCAATTTGTCCGAAAATGACGAGCTATTTGTCAATCGGTTTCAGTCATAATCAATATTTTCATGCTGCTACAAAATATTTTAATTTCTTTTTCGAAACAAAAGATGAATATTATTTACGCTATTTATATTCAGACTATTATCCTCATCTTTGTTGTTATCATCCCAATGTTTTAGTTGCATTTCAATTCTCGATCTTGTCGGATTTTGTCTAAAACTGGGAAAGGGCGTGATGCATGCTCACAAAAGTAATGATGAAAGACATAATTCGAGAAATAAGAATGGGAAACGTTTCCCCATGTTATATATGTTATCTGACTGCAATAAATATGTTCGTATACATCTGGTGGAGTCGATACACTCTACAGATCAATTCTACGTTCAGTGTTGATCTGACAAGTTTTTTTTCTACTCCTGTAGATCTTTGACTGATTATGTTCGTTTCTATGAGTGTTTGGACTTCCGGTTTTAATCTGCTGGTTACTACCGTTGTTGCTATTGTTGAATCAATCAAAGTAAGGAAGCCCGCACATGTCAAAATGCAAGCAAGTATGGTAGTTATTACAGCATTTCCCCACCGCTGAGCAGAATCTAAGGACTCTGTTTTACAATATTGATAATCATAATTTATCTTTTATCATCTACTTTTTTTCTTATTATTTTACCATCTATGTATTCATATTTTTCATTTGTAATTTGGGAATACCTTTTCTTCTTCTTCTTCTTCTTCTTCTTCTTCTTCTTCTTCTTCTTCTTTTTCTTCTTCTTCTTCTTTTTCTTATTATTATTATTACTAGTAGTAGTAGTAGTAGAATTAGTAGCAGTGTGTTGTAACCTAACCAAAACGGATGTTGGAAATGAAATGGTAATCTTTATAACATCAACAAAATACAATACTCGCCAGCGGCTTGAAGTAGGTAAACCACTGTTTTTGGTAGACTACTGTTTTTGGTAGACTACTTAAACAGCATATTACCCCCCCCCACTTACAATATTCCAATGTATTTATGAGGATTGGGACATACTCATTATTGTTCATAGGTACGGCATATAATATAGTATTTTATTAGTATTAACAGTATTAGTATTATACTACCTATATCTATTTATTATACTACATATTTTTCATTTGCATTTGCATAGTTGTTGTTGTTGTTGTTGTGGCTGTTGTTGTTGTTGTTGCTATTCTCCTTCTTCTTTCCCTAACTCTTTAGCGGCATTTATCTTTGGGAAATTCTTCTTATTCTCATTCATCCTCCAATTTTCTTCTTCATAATCATCTTTACCATTCTTCATTTGCAATTTTGCATATTTCTTCTTTTCTTTCTTTCTCATTTTTTTCATTCTTCTTTTTTCGTCTTTGTTCCTTTTTCTTCATGTGTATCTTTTGAAACTTCTTCCCCTTCTAATTCTTCTTCTCCTTTCCAATTTCTTTCTAAACATTCATGTTTTCAATATACCTTTTCTTCTTCTTCTTCTTCTTCTTCTTCTTCTTCTTCTTTCTTCTTCTTCTTCTTCTTCTTCTTCTTCTTCTCCTTCTTCTTCTTTCTTCGCATTTATCTTCTGAAAAAAATATTTCATCATTACCATTCTTCATATACACTTTTTCATATTCTTTCTTTCTTTTCTTTTTCTTTCTTTCTTTCTTTCTTTCTTTCTTTCTTTCTTTCTTTGTGTCTGTCTGTCTTTCTTTCTTTCTTTCTTTCTGTTATATACCGCACCTATTAAAACTAATGGGTATATACCAATCGTTGGGCCCTATTAAGTCGGGGGTAATATGCTGTATAAGTAGTCCACCACTAGCAGTGGTTTAGCTAGTTCAAGACGCTGGCGAGTATTGTATTTTGTTGATGTTATAAAGATTAGAATTTCATTTCCAACCTCCATTTTGGTTATTCCTAATTCAGTAACCCTTTTCTAGGTTACAACATTTTCTTTTGATCTCTCATTCTATTCTTACTTTTTTGTTCCTTTTATTTCTTTTCTTTTTCCTCATTTTCTTTGTATCGATTGTTCTTTCCTTCTCTTTCCCTTTATTCATGTTCTTTCTTTTCTTCTTTTCCCTCTTTCTCTTCATGTCTCTTTTAAAACTTCTTTCTTTTCTTCTTCATATTCATTTTAAGCCCCACTTCTTATCATGCATTGTGAACCGTCTCTCAATCATCGTAGCTCCCCATCTATAACCAGACGTCTGTTCTTCATTTGTGGGGAAATTGTTCAGCATACAAGGCCATACAGGAATTTTGATAACACATGAAATTTCAGCACTATTTATTTCTAACGAAACTTTCCTGACGCTTAATAATTTGTTTAGCGTTTCGAATGCATATTTCTCTATTCCAATGTGTCTTCGGATTTCGGTGTCATATTTTATGTCATTTTGTACAATAATTCTTCGATTTATATCTCCTGCATTTGCATGTTTTTGCGTCTCAAGTTCTTAAATAGGAACTGTTATATATACTCACATGTTCTATCCAGGATATTCACAGTTTTCGTGGACTGAAGACTCAATCTTTTCATATCTATCTATCTATCTATCTATCTATCTATCTATCTCAGTCTATTCCTATCTATCTATCTTTCTATCTATCTATCTATCTATCTATCTAATATAATGATATGCATACACCTGGGTTCCTCCTCACAGTAACATGATTGGCTGGTGTCAGCCATAAATACAGACTGATGTGGATGTACAGGAGGACGCCTATTGACGACGCCTATGGTCTTCGCCTATTGCCTACCACTACGACGAAGGCCAGTCCATTACGGTTACCTGCTAGATTGTCCTACCCGGTTATAGTAGTCCAAAACCACTTTGCTACTTCAAACAAATATATCACTTTCCGGGACATATCACTATCTATTTAGCTAGCTAGGTGTTGTAACCTAGAAAGGGTTACTGAATGAGGAATAACCAAAACGGAGGATCGAAATGAATTGGCAATCTTTAAAATAAAATACTCGCCAACGGCGTGAAGTAGATAAACCACTGCAAGTGGTAGACTACTTAGACAGCATATTACCCCCACTTACAATAGTGCCCAACGTATTTGTGATGATTGGGACATATGCATTAGTGTTCATAGATAGAGTATATAACAGAACAGTTTGAAAAAAAGAAACTCACATATTTTACATAGATAGATAGATAACTCTTCATATGTCAGGAAATTGTGCAGCATTCACGGCCATATTGGAAGATTTATATCATATACTATCTTTCTTTATTTCAAGCGAAATTTTCCTGATTTTTTTGTTATTAGAAAAGTTTTATAAATACAAACTGACAGTTAAACTGTCTGCTCAAACAATGGATACGAAATGTCACAATTAAAATTTCAGCGGTGAACAGATACAAAACTTTGATTGCAGCCCATTGCCAGTTACTGAAGGCCAGTTTAACTTGAGTCGAACTGTTGCTCAATTAATGAATCCCATACGATTCGTCAAGAGAAATCAGCTAATTATTACCATTCCAATTAACATCATAAACCTGGCTTGATGGGGCTCTTCAATGTGGTGTAATAGTTAGCGAGCTTGTCTCAATTACTACTGAATAGGGAATTAGATCCTTAGTGAAAATCTCATATTTTCGGCCTTGTGCCACATCTAGTAAAATCACCATATACCTGGCTTGATGCATCGAAACAAGAAGAAATTACGTATATTAGAGAAACATAAATAATTTTAAGGCATCCAAGCAATTAGTCCACCGAATCGTCTATATGCAACATTGAAATGTAGGCATCTAAAGTCTTTTGTGCGCATGCGTCTTATGTAGAAATGTCTGCCGGTCAATATTTCAATAGTTAGATGAACCGTAACTTAGCAAGATTTTCATGTTTAATGAGCAATGATTTCACTTCCAATAAAATCAATTGCTTGTATTTTTATTGATTTATTAAAAAGCGATGAGTTACTGGCTTTTAAAAATAGATTTTCCATATGAATGCTTGTTTAGACAAAATTTCGAATCGTAAATCGTTGCGGGAAACACACGCAAGAAAGCGTAACTTCTCCCAAACTGATATGCTGAAATGTCTTGATATGCATGTAACTGTATGCTTGGTGCCATTGTGATTTTTCTGTTTACACACACACACACACACATATATATATGAATTGAGCGCTCTTGGCTACTGATTTGGCGTTTGTACACATCACACGTTCGTTAAAAGATTCTCTGCCAAATTAGTCGAGTTTCGATCCTGGCTTGAAGCATTTGGATGTCTAGTCACACTGTTGATCTGTGATACAGCGAAACAGGCTTGTATGAGGATGACTAATATATATATATATATATATATATATATATATATATATATATATATATATATATATATATATATAAGGTATGCTATAGTTATAGGTTAAAGTGTTCAATAACAGGAATAGAGCGTATGTAAGTGTAAAAGTGGACATTGAAGTCAACACCCAGCGGCGATAGTCTGTTTTTTGCTGAACGCACGGCGTTGTTTTTGATTGACTTTTTATAATATACGGGTCAGTGATGCATAGTGGATGATCTATTGTATTGCATTGTGGATGGTCTTTTGTTTTATTCTATCGGTTATTTTAGTGGACGTTTACGGTTGTGTTTCAAGTTATTCTAAGGGCTATTGAATGGAAATAATTGTGGATCTGAATGTAGACTTTTGTCTATTTATAAGTTTTTAGGTAACTTTTATTTATTATTGATTATTTTATTGCTCGTTGTTATTACTGCGTGTTTTTGTGTTTATCTACGCGTAGGTGGTTTGTTAATTTGTTTATTATTTACTTAGTTTATTTACTTATTTGTTTGGATTAATTAATTTGACTTGTTTTTGATTATTTTATTATTTATTTATTTTCGTTTATTCTTTTTCGTTTTCAGATTTCGATTTTTAAGTAAAAAATTGTTTTCGTGTTTGAATTATGAAATGTGCCCTGATCGTTTACTTAATACTTTGTTTTGTTCTGTGAAGGTAATTATAGCTATTTTTCCTCCATGTTGATTTCACAGTTCTGGAATTGATTCTTGTAGTCTGATGTTATTTGCTATATTTTCAATATTTTGGTATGACTTGGCTTTTGTTTTTAATCTCCCAGATATGTTTAGAAAGTTTTGTGCTGTCCGCATATATACTATATATAGGGATGTTTTGTGTGCATAGTTTCTTTCTTGGTGTCATTGCAGTCTCACCAACAAAGAACACAATTTTGTCCAAACAAAGCGCAACTATTATCTATTTAGAAAAATGGATGCCTATTATATATATATATATATATATATATATATATATATATCAAGAAGTTAATGGTCAGAGTTGAAATAGACCATACAACAGTAGTATTAAAAACGTTAGAAAATCAATTGACGGAAATCGTTTGATAATACCGAAAGGTTGAAAAACCAATGTAGCGGAATCGATTAAAATCCTAATTATATATATATATATATATATATATATATATATATATATATAAGCATTTCACCCCAAGCAAGGCGGCAGTGCCACTAACATGCAAGAGATGACAGAGAGTCAGAGCAAGAGTAAAAAAGGTGTTTGAGGAAAGGATAAAGAGAAGAACCGGAATCAAGATCAAGGCATCAGAAGATGTCGACTGACATTATATTTAAATTTTTGAAGATTATAGTTATCAGAGAAGCAAGTAAGAGAAAAGGAGTTCCACTGTCGGGGAGTGTGAGAGAAGAAGCTGTCGAGGTAGAAGAGGTGGTTTCATTTAACCGTTTCGACAGTGAAAGGGTGGGACCGAGAGGCCAAACTTGTTTCTCATTTAAATTCATGAACTTGGGGCGCCAGAAAATATCTCGTCAGAGCAGTTGCCAGGAAAACATTTGTAGAAAAGACAGAGGGAAGCCTCGTCACACCCGTGAGAAAGTAACTGGAGTCGATGACAGGTCAGGACCTATCACATTGCATATCCGTCTTTGGATTTTGTCAATGACCTCTAGATGAACAGCAGGGGTACCAGAGCATATATGGCAACAGTATTTAAAGCAAAGACGAATACAGAGAGCTAACATTTCTTGCGGTAGATGAAGCTATTGATTCGATGTAGTTGTTCCACCTAAAGTAAATGGAAAACGTGAGACCAAGAAGGCGTAGAGAGATGCTCTCGGGAAACTGAGAATCAGACATGCTGATAGGAGGCAGAGAGGGTTCTCTTATGGTAGTTAAATGATAGCAGTTTTGTTTTAGAGGCATTAAAGTTTACAAGTCATTTCTTGCCCGAGTCGACCACTGATTAGAGGTCTTTTTCGAGAGCAACGGCCAGGTTAACTTTGTCGGCCATACCGGATTTACTATTGAGACAGGAGTAAATGGTAGTGTGTGGAGACCACAGTTGTTTTCTCTTGAGTTGAGCTGATGGGAATTCAGTCCCTTTAGAGAGGAGAGCTCTTCTGTCACTTTTTTTCTTTTTTGCTTCCGTTTTTTCTGAGGAAAGGTCTTTACCTTCCTGACCACCAGGGCGTCCACACACGTGAAAGATGGACAACATATGCACAGCTTAATGTGGAGAAAAAATGTAATTTCGATTCACTTAGCTGCTGACGGTCAAAGACCATAAAGCTGGTATGTTATTTCTTTGTTTTCGTTCTGCAAACATAGTCGTCCCTTGGACAGTATGAAAAAATCATTTGTTTTGGGACATGTGTAAATCCTTTTAATATATGTATGTTGTTTGCCTTATTAAATGTTTTGTTTGTTACGGTCGCGTATCTCGACTTTCTATATTTGCATTCAGTGTTAGTGGATCAACGGCTATGCTAATGCTAATATTAGTAATCCGTATACTACTGGAAGGACTAAAAAGCATTATTCTTCCCAACACTAAATAGCCGGTAAACTGAATAAATAGCCGGTAGCTGATAAAATATACTAATGCCGTTAACATTACTTGCGAATTATCACATAACAGTGTTTATATTTCTGAGATGACCTATTATGTAAACTACTTACATTATTCTGACTATCGTCCTCAACTTTGTTGCCATATTTATCACAACGTTTCGGCCGTTGTAAGCTCCGGTCTTCTTCAGGTGGTTGGAATGTTGTTTCGCTCACTTGAGTAGACTGTTCTAGTTGCACATTAGACATGGCACGTGGAACTAGAACAGTCTACTAGTGATCGAAATAGAGGGTTCAGTTCGACATTCAAACCACCTGATGAAGGCTGGAGCGTACAACGGCTGAAACGTTGTAATAAATATGGAGACAAAGATGAGGACAATAGTCCGAATAATGTAAATAGTGTACATAAAACCCTATCTCAGAAATATAGACAGATACTGAAAGGCCGAAACGTTGTAATAAATATGGCGACAAAGATGAGGGCAATAGTCCGAATAATGTAAATAGTGTACATAATACCTCATCTCAGAAATATAGACAGATACTGATGAGACGAAATGTTGTAAGAAATATGTCGACAAAGATGAGGGCAATAGTCCGAATAATGTAGTGTACATAATACTTCATCTCAGAAATATAGACAGATACTGAAAGGTCGAAACGTTGTAATAAATATGGTGACAAAAATGAGGACAATAGTCCGAATAATGTAAATAATGTACATAATACCTCATCTCAGAAATATAGACAGATACTGAAAGGCCGAAACGTTGTAATAAATTTGGCGACAAAGATGAGGACAATAGATCGAATAATGTAAATAGTGTACATAATATCTCATCTCAGAAATATAAACAGATACTGAAGAAGGCCGCTGGGTACAACGGCCGAAATGTTGTAATAAATATGGCGACAAAGATGAGGACAATAGTCCGAATAATGTAAATAATGTACATAATACCTCATCTCAGAAATATAGACATATACTCTTTGATATCATATGAACTTAGAAACATTTCACTTAATATAATTTCTTAAATTAATTGAATCAGTTACTTAAATTAGCCCCTCAAATTTGGAGGTGTCGAAGAACCTTTTAAGGCACATAATTCTTTATGAGTTTAAAAAAGGGAATTCTACAGTCGAAGCGACTCGAATGATTCACCCAGCTTATGGAGAATTCTGCCTAAATGAAAGAACTTGCCGAATGTAGTTTACCAAATTCAGAAGTGGAAAATTCAGCCTTGAAGATGAAGACCGAACAGGACGTCCAGTTGAGTTTAATGATGAGCTCCTTGTGGCATCGCTTGAAGAAAGTCATGCAGTATCAGTTGAAGAATTGGTAAAGAAGCTTCGTTCAAACCATACAACTCTTCATCGTCATCTTCAACAACTTGGAAAGAATCCTAAACTTGGAAAATGGGTGCCTCATGAATTGTCTGAAGTCAACCGCAAATCCCGATATATATATATATATATATATATATATATATGTGTGTGTGTGTGTATTAGGTTGGTGCAAAAATAATGTCGGTTTTTGACGTTAAATAATACGTCAAAAACCGACTTTATTTTTGCACCAAACCAACCTAATATATATATAACCAGGTAAGTGTGGAACGAATAGAGCTCAATTCCAACGTTCATATATTTAATTTAAAGGACATCTTAATCTGCTCTTTTCTTCCTTCATTCGAAATTATCTCTCCCTTTATGTGACTGGGGATGAAAAATGGATTTTTTTATCAAGATGTTAAACGCCGTAGACATTAGCTTGGTTATGGGAAAAAGGCTCAAACACAATTTGGTCGGCTTAAAAAGGAATAATTAACTTTGAGTTGCGACCAACTGATATAAAAATCAGTGCTCATGTCTACTGTCAGCAATTATAACATTTGAACTCAACTTTGAAGAAGAAAAAAAAAACGTTTTAGTAAATCGAAAATGTGTGGCGTTTCATTAGGACACTGCCCCACACAGCAAAAATCAAATGCAAGAAGATTCAAGAACTTGACTGGGAAAGAATTCCTCGTCCTCCTTATTCTCCAGACCTTCTTCCTTCAGACTACCAATGGTTCCATAGTTTAATGAATCATTTGGATAAATTAATTCTCAAAAGGCATGAGGAGGACGAATCTGACATTTGAGAGTTTCTCTCTTCAAAACAGAAAGTTTTTTTTTATTTTTATTAGTGGGATTAAAATACTTGTAAGTAGATGGAAGGACGTCATAGATAATGATGGAGACTACATTCCTGAATAAATTTACGATATGATCCCTCGTTCTTTATTATTCAAAATCCGGAATAAACTTAAGGGATAACCTGATATATATATATATACACACACACATATATATATACACAAACACAAATATATATATATATATATATATATATATATATATATATATATATATATTACTTTAAGATATTAAAAGGAAGTAAAAATCTACCTCAGACGATTGTAAATTAATATACAATCGCCTGAGGAGATGCAATCTTATGTGTTGAAACACGACTGCAATTGTGTAGAGATTTTTTTTTTGTTAATATCCTAAAATAAACAATATTGGTCTATTATGTATTGACTCGTCTTTTAAATTAAATGGATGAAAATTGGAATTTCGCTCTATTCGTTCTCCTTTTACCTGGTTACACACACACACACACACATATATATATATATATATATATATATATATATATATATATATATATGTATGTATAAATATAGGTTTATATATATGCTTATACATATATATATATGTAAATGTATGCATATATATATATTTATATATATGTATATATATATATATATATATATATATACATGTAGGTTTATATATATATATATATATATATATATATATATATATATATATATATATGTTGGGCTTTCACGTGCAACATTTGTGCAAAAGCTTGTAAAAGTAAGGCTGATTTAAAACAAAAACGAAAAGAACAGAAATTTGTTGTAGAAATGGCCTTCCTCTGTCAAGAAGTGACAATCACCATATATATATATATATATATATATATATATATATATGTGTGTGTGTGTGTGTGTGTGTGTGTGTGTGTGTGTGTGTGTGTGTGTGTGTGTGATTACCAGTGCAAACGACGTTTGTAAAAAGACTTTTATTTTTTTTTTAAATGTTTCATACTTGTAGGCAATTTTGTAACGTAACTTAAAGATAGACAAGTTGTCAAAATATTGTCAACCATTTTTTACTGTCTTTTCTCATACTGCCTTCTTCTCTAAGTATTTATTATTATTATTATTATTATTATTATTATTATTATTATTATTATTATTTACTGTGGCATGTTTACATGATGCACAGCTGATAGATGCACAGCTGTCGAGGAAAGAGAAACCGCTGTGAACCCGATTCAGAGTTTTATAACGTCTAGTAATTTTCTTCCCGCGTTGATTTTGTCCTCCATCACTTGACCCCGAAAGTTTCGAATTATCCTGACTCTGTTTTCTTTCAGTATTTGATTCGAATTAATTTCCACCGAGAAATCGAGATTCAAATATTCAGTTCCACTTGACATCCACTAGAAACGATTTGAAGCAGCCATTTCTGACATCACACATAAGTGTTTGAGTTTATGACGTCCGTGTCGTCGATATGCCACTTCGAATCTAGCCTTAAGCAATTTCAGCTGACGGAGAATGGCTCAACAAAGTTTAATGTTCAAATTGGCAATTAAAGACGCAAGATTTTGTGTTTTACTCTTTCTAGGTTTTAAACATTTTATTTAGTTTCGTTTTCGGCTACGCACTCCAAATAAATTTAAATTCTAGAGCTTTGATTTATTGTTTGAAAAAAAAAAGTTTTTGAATTGGTAAATATCTAAGATTTATTTGACACATTTTAGCTTAGAGTTACCCAATATAATACTCAAGAGACCCTCAAGGTAGAGCGTCACTAAATGATATTATTCTAACGGCGTAAACGGAAGAAGGAAACATGATATGTAGGATAGATAAAGATTGGAATCAGCGTTGAAGAGGTTAAAATCGTAGTGATTGGTTTGGTTTGGTTTGGTTTACGGCAAATCAACGTAAATGGGTTATTTAATGCCGGCTAATTTTTTTTATTGCTGTTAACATTTTTAAAAAAATATATAACGAGTAAAATTTTTTCCTTCAAAAATCTATTTCTAGTAATATTTTTTCTTCAAAAATATATTGCTTGTAATATCTTTTTTTGAAAAAAGTATAGCTGGTAATATTTTTTCATAAATGTAGTGCTGGTAATAATTTTTTTTTCAAAAATTTATTGCTAGTAATATTTTTTTTTGTATTTCTGGTATTAAAACCTATTTTTATACTTTCATAGTGTTTTGACCCCAGTTTGGGGGTTAACTATTTACTCATAGCTGGGACCCTAACAGGTGCTACCACGCCGGGTCAGGATGGACCTGGGAACACCAGCAATTAAGAGGTGGTTCCACACTCCTCAAAACCTCCCAATCAGAGGCCTTGCTGCTGGACATAGTTTATTGTCTTACCCAGGAGGGGTAGTGATTAAGGAAGCACCCTTTCGGGAGTATGGTAGACAAAGTAACAGCAAAGAAACTGTCAGTATGAAACTTCTTCCACACTAATGGAATATGAAGGGAACAAAGAGGATTCGATCTCGTGTATGTGGCATGACGGGTTCTAGCTCTGAAGGTTTGAATTCGTAGAACAGATAGGAATCGAAGGTGGCGCCTCTGAACATCCATCGTAAAACTAACACCAGTGAATCGCTCCTTATACGGTCAAGGATTACCCATAATTCTCTGGTCTTTGCCTGTGAAAAAGCAGTTTTCCCATATGTTTTTAATCACTTCACCTTAAGCAAGGCAATAAAGCCACTAAGGCACAGATGGTAACTGATAGTGAAAAAATAAGCAAAAGAAAAATGAGCGAGAACATTAGAAAAATGAATCAAGAAGACAGTAGATAATGATTGACGTTGCATCTAAATTTTTGAAGGTCAATTTTGGCTGGAAAGCATGGGGCCGGAAGAAAAAGAAGCATTATTGACGAGCGAGAACAATAGAAGAGTAATTAAGAAGACATTAGATAACAATTGATATTGCTTTAAAATTTTTGAAGATCAGAGTTTTCTGGAAAGCATTAAGCAGGAGAAAGTTCTACAAGTGAGAAGTGCGAGAAAAGAAACTCTTGTCCAGTGTTATTCTAAAATGTCGTAGAATTTTTAACCTATATAAGAAAGCATCAGTTAATTCGCGAGTTAAATGTAGCGCCCTATTAGGCGAAATTTGGTAAAACTTACCGTTCCATCTCGCCAATTCCACTGTTGACAGTCTAGTACAGTGCTTAAATTCCTATGGTCTAGCTACCATAGCTGAAGGTTCATCTGGACAATTACTATGAAAGTATTTATAGATAAGGCACAGAAGAATGTTGGGAAAATGACTGAAGTCGAGATGCCTTGTCAAGACAACTAATATTGCAGATTAATTTTTGGATTTTATGAAGAATTTCTAAATATACAGCAGAAGCACCGGGTCCTCTATGGCAACAATATTCAAAGCATGGGGTGATTTATTCAGATTTTTTTTACGGTATTAAGGTAAGTGACAATTCCTCTTTTATTCATTTACTCAAATCACATAAATAAAAACAATAAAAAAAGAGTATTTCCATTCTTAAATGGCTTAACTTTTTCTACGAACGATAATTTTTATACATGATTCAAACAAGCAGATAATTATTATACCAGAAAATGAATTGCTGGCTGACTTTCTTTTCATTTGCTTTCAGAGGCTCTGAGAATGTCTTGAAGCAACTGGGTAAGCCACCACTGCTGAAAATTAGGCGGGATTACTAATATTATGAGTGTAGTCTTTTGCTTGTAGCAGTAAAAGACAAAAAGCAAACAAAAAAAAAAACAAAAAAAACAAGTTACTGGAATTTTAACTGACTCCATGTCGTAGCAGAAGACTTTTCCATGTTATTCTTGAAAATGATCTGTTAAGAAAACATGATACAGAAAACACAATAGCACATTGAAATGCTATTCCCTATTATATGATTATGTGTTGGTAATAACTTTAGAAACGTGTTTTGTCGGGTGTGCGTGAAACTGTGATATGTGGCACAGCAAGACATTGTTTATTATTATGATTATTACTTGTTTTACGCATTCTCTTTTTCTGTGTGTGTAACTTGAAGATGCCAGTCCAGAATTCTTTTGACGATTTAACTGCGTAGCAGGCAATGAGATGCCGACGTAGTGTTTATTGGTTTTGGAATAATCAAATCTGTTGGATTGAGAATCCGACGTTCTACAGCCTTAGCTAGTGAGCAAGGAAAAACTAATTCTTTTATCACACAGAGCTAATGGAAGGGAATTTTTTTCTATTTTTAGCTGTGAGGTAATATCATCACTTAGAGACCGCTACAGACACTTGAAAATTAAAACAGAGCGACTTGATTATTGTCTATTATTCTTCCACATTATGGTATGGTTTTATACTCGGTAGCACGAGCGATATTTCATGTGTAGTACTCCCTAAAAATAATAAACAAATCCAACATTTAATGGATTAACATAATATAGAAATGATACTTTTTATGCGCCATTCAAACAAACAGATGATTACTAGACGAGCCAAGTGAAATCGTATAATTTAAACTCTATTAATATATAAATGTTTTAAACTGGAATATATCTTCTTCTGAAATATTGTCATTCAAATAAAAGGTCTTTATGCATATAGAAAAAAAGTAGTCAATAAAACTTCAGTTTCTGTCCGTGGGCGTAAATGAGTTGGCATGCTTAGAATATTGCTGCCAGGTATGGTCAGGTATCCGTGCTATTTACCTTGACCTTGATAAAATCTCAAAAAAAAAAATCAGAAACACTTTGGTCGTGATCTGGCAGCTCAGCTTCAAGCGCTTTTGCGCCGCCGTGAGGTTGCCTCTCTGCGGCTTTTATATAAATACTCCTTTGACAATTGTTCAGATGATCTCTTCGCTATTGTAAATAGCTTTTTGTATTCATATTGTAAATTTTCATTGGGGTTAATTTTTAGAATTTTTATTTTATTCTCCCCCCACCCAGACAACGAATTGTAAATATGGGGACTAGTTAGTATTTTCATAGAGACAAAGAGGTATTATGGTGTTTGTAGTAAGAAAGGTACGTATAAATGTGTTTTTTGGTGTAAGGAATATTGTTTTATACGATTGGGTCAGTGTTTAGCGTCTAGCTAAGTTATAGTTAAGACAGAAGAAAACCGTCCTTTCCCCAATCCCCTTTTCGGCCTTGTGCCATATTTCTGTAGATAACAGAATAAATATTGCTCTTCGCTATGGCACCTGGACTTCATGAATTTAAGCGCATTGCTAGACTAATATCTCTCTCTCTCTCTCTCTCTGTATATATATATGTATATATATATATATAGGTTACATTAATGTTTTGATGCACATCAGGGTATCTAATCAGGCGGTGGTAAAATTTTATCATCGCTTGATGAGGTAATGTTATAACGTTATGAACGTTTGAATTTAGATTTTATTCGTTCTCATTGCATTTATATATATATATATATATATATATATATATATATATATATATATATATATATATATATATATATATATATATATAATGAGAACAAATCAAATATAAATTCAAACATTCATAACATTAATTTAAAAATAGGACTCAATACAACAGTATAGCGATAAATCTTTATTATATGATATTAGATTCAAAAATATGTTGGAATGTAATATCCTATAATATATATATATATATATATGTGTGTGTGTGTGTGTGTGTGTAAGTAATTTACTTGTTTAAATGTTATTTTAATTGATACTCATATTTGAGTAACGTCCCTGGTTTTATTTATTTAAATCTACCGGCCTGAATATTCAAAAAATCCTGTGTCACCTTGGGGAGACCTGACGTGCATTGACCTCTCGGCCACGTAGAACCTCTTTGTGAAAACAAGCCCGAATAGTTACTTTGAACTTTCCCGATTCTCGAAATATACATATTTCTATCGCATCGTAACAGAAACAAAGACATTTTCTTTAGGAAATGGATTAGATCCGACATATTTTTAATTTATTTGATTAAACTTACCTTCAGTGGATTTCTCGGCGGATGCAAATAAATAGATATAGCGTTTAATAAATAAATAAATAAAGACACAGCATCTCATCAAATATGAGTAGATTAAATTATTAACCCATCGAAAAAATCTACGAATCAATAATGGTATATATATATATATATATATATATATATATATATATATATATATATGTGTGTGTGTGTGTGTGTGTGTGTGTGTTATAGTAATTCGTCGAGCCTAGAAGAATCCTCAACAGAATGCAGAAAGGACTGTACGACCGTTTCGTCCTATCAGGTCAAAAAGCAGTCGTGGCTCTTGGGGCACTGTTCTGAGGTTACCTGAATACTTAGATGAGTATCGCTGCGGAACTGAGTGTGTAGCGGCACTATATCGAGTCTAGTTTGTCTAGTCTTCTTCGTCACCGAGTCCCATGGTACAGTTAGTATGACGTTTACATTGTATCGAAACGGTCCGGGTTCGATTCTCGGTAGTGGATGCAGCTAATGAAGCGGCTAAGGGTCAAAAAGCAGTCGTGGCTCTTGAGGTTATCTGAATACTTGGATGAGTAACACTGCGGAACTGAGTGAATAGCGGCGCTATATCGAGTCTGGATTGTGTCTTCTTCGTCCCGTGGTACAGTTGGCATGACGTTTGCGTTGTATCGAAACAGTCCGGGTTCGATTCTCGGTAGTGAATGCGCACTGGTGATGAGTCCCAGATAGGACGAAACGACCCTCCAGTGCATTCTGTTAAGGTTTCTTTTAGGCTCGACGAATTACTATAAAATTAACCTAAATCCCCAAATTAATCACTTTTATTTTTTATTTATATATATATATATATATGTGTGTGTGTGTGTGTGTGTGTGTGTGTGTGTATATATATATATATATATATATATATATATATATATATATATATACTCGAATCTCGACTATAAAAATAGAATTTAGAGAGAGTGTAAGTATGAGAATGTGGGACGAATGTTAGTGCTAAAGAGAGGGGTAACATACGAGAGAATTTGGGAGATTAAAACTTAACAGAGAGGGTTTTTTTTAAACTAGAGGTGAGTGGAAGGAGGAAATATGAATGTTGTCGGATGTCTAATACATTAAGGATACATTTTGTGGTGACATACACACACCATAGACAATCTAATGTTAAAGATCAGAATAAGAAGGAGGGAGAGAAAAGGAAAGAAGTGGTGGGGGAGAAAGATGGGGCGGGGGGAAATTAAAATAGGACATATACTGAAAGGGACGCTGTGTAATGGAGAAAATTTGACAAAAATAATATCGACTACAGGTTACAAATCAAATATAAACATATAAGGAATAAATATGACGATTATATAATCTAGCAAGGACCTATATTTTTATGTTCAAAACACATGCGAATACATACATACACAATAACATATGCACGTATATACATACACATAGGCGTGTACCTACATACACACATACATATACCCATGTACACATATACACATATATCTACATATCCACACAAATACACAAATACATATACATACACATACATCCATCTACATATGAGATAAGATATTGAATCAGATACATATATATGTGTATATGTGTGGGGGATTTGGGTCGGCAGGGCCAGAACTCCAGAGGCCTTCTCGTTTGGATAGAAGAGGAGAGGTAACCGGTCTCTCTGCATATCTAGAGAGAGATGAATGAATAGATTCTTATAAACGTTTTTATCTATCGGTAGATTTTCTTCAATGGATCAAATTTAAACCAACCTTCTTCTCTTAATCCGCCGTACAATGCTGCTAATTAATAATTTATAATTAGGAACAACAATTAATAAATTAATTACCAGTTTACGGCATTGAAACCTCACCTTTTCGTAAAATTCCATTGAAAAATTTAATCGATTTTCCTTAATTATATCTCAATGATGTTTGCAGTTAATCGTCATTATTGGCTTTTCTGTTTCATACAATTTCACAACATATCTGAAAATATGTAATTATTAGTATTTGTTATAAAAAGACACAGCGTTTCGACCAAATACCCTCTAGTCATCATCAGGTATCCATTATCAGGTTCATACGGGATATCTATTGATTATCGTAATATTTTGTCCCTGTGATTGTTCGTTCCTGTTAAATACGAGGGTCATTCATTAAATTTTTCGGTATAAGGACTTCTAATACAGATAGAAGCTTACTTTTTTCTTTTTTTTTTCAATGTAGTCTCCCAGCACTGTCACACACTTTTCCCATCTGTGCACAAGCTTCCGTATTCCCTCAGCGTAAAAATCTTTGTACTGATGTCTCAGCCAGTCGCTCACAACACCTTTGACTTCATCGTCACTTTTAAACTTCGTGCCTCTCGTGAACGCTTTCAAGGTACCAAACAGGTGAAAGTCTGAAGGGGCAAGGTCTGGGCTGTAAGGGGGATGAGGGAGCAATTCCCAGCCCAGATCATTGATGGTCTGCACCGTTTGGGCTGCTGTGTGAGGCCTTGCGTTGTCATGATGCAAGATGACTCCTTCTGACTGATGACCCCTGCGTTTGTTCTTTATGTCTTTCTTGACCTGCCTCAGCAGTTCACAGTAATTCTTCTGTCAGACTGAATGAGGTCATTGACTGATTCGATCACCTCAGCAGACCTCACTTCTGTAGGCCTCCCAGGCCTGTCTTCATCCTCAACACTGCTCCGTCCTTCTTTAAACAATTTAGCCCACTTGTAGACATTTTTTTGGCTGAAACTTGTGGCACCATGCACAGTTGACATTCTCTTATGAATGTCAACTGGTTTGCACCCTTCAGCAACCAAAATCTTGATAACTGACTGCTGTTCAATCCTGGAGCATGCTTCTTGGTCGGCTATCTTTGTTAATCGCCAAAACTCTCAAAGGTTTTTTTTAATCTGCAAAAGAAATTAAATCCATGTGAAAAAGAAGTAAAAAATAAAAAAAAAATAAAAAAGTAAGCTTCTATCTGTATTAGAAGTCCTTAGACTGAAAAATTCACCTTATTTATTGAATGACCCTCGTATAATAATCAAAAGTTGTCCCATATCAGCCGATCTAGGGTTAATGATGACCAGAAAAAGCTCCCGTAACAATACTGCTTAAATTTAACATTATCAAAACAAACGGGGAAAAATTCCCCAAATCATGGTTAGCTTCCTCGGTCTTTGACTATATTTTCTACCCTCCCCAGATCTCAGTACAGTCAATATTCCTTTAGCTTTTGGAATTTGTTTTAGAATTCTCAACAGCTAAACCGGTATTTTTTTCATTTTCATTAAACATTTCAAGTCTTTTATTTTTCTTGACTGTGTTGCTGTCTTTTCCTCCTGTTCACTGATTATCCGGCACACGTCTTTCCCAGTATTGTAGATAGGTTTAGAAAATTGTGTAGCAGATTCGTTGGAGCCAGTAGAAGGACTCTTTTTTGTCTTTTTTTTTATTTTTCGACATTTTAGGTGGGGGTGTCGTTGGGTAGGCTTAAGAGTGATGGCAGGGGTAGACTTATTCTTTGCTGAGGATTTGTGAATGGTCGAAACGTTGTGAATATGGAAATGAAGATGAGGATAACAGTCCAAATTATGTAAATAATCATAATACTTAATTTCATATGTATAGACAGATACTGAAGTCATGGCACGTGGAACTAGAACAATTTACTCCGTTGGGGTAGATAATAGGTTCGGCTCAAAATTATAATCATCTGAAGAAAGATGAAGCGTAAAACGGTCGAAATGTTGTGAATGTGGTAATGCAGATGAGCATAACAGTCCAAATAATGTAAATAATGTAAGTAAGAATGTTTATGTTCGACATCTTCTGCCATCTTCGAGGTCATAAAGCTACTCGAGACATTTGTGCTGTGTACAGAGATGAATTTATTACCGACAGAATCGCACAGAAATGTGTTTTCCCCGTTTCAAAGAGTTGATCTCAAAGACTCTGGCCGACCTGTTCAATTTTTTGGGACCCAGCAGGCGCTGATGAAACACACCAGACTGAAAGGGAATTGCCTCAGAAGTTGATACGTTCTCAGTTTCTGTCGTCTGTCATCTTATTTCAATGTGTAAGGTTCAGTAACACTGTGCATGAGTCCCACACCCCATTGACGGACACAAACAAACTCCGGTGATAATCCATTGTTTCCAGTTTAATCGCTCGACACCAGACTACTCGAGTATACAAAGAAATAGCTCGTCTGGGAAGTTTTTCCTCACCCAACATATTCTTCTGATTACAAACTACCACCTTTTTCGGTCGGTCGCTTTCTAGCTATTTCAGGCGTGTTTCGTTCAACAAGGATGTCGAGATTAAAGATTAGAGTGATGAATTTTTCGAGCAGAAACCAAATGATTTCTATCGTTCAGGCATTGGACAGTTGGGCCGTTGGCAGGGGGTCGTAAACAATGAAGAGGGGGTACATTGTT
Organism: Acanthosepion lycidas; assembly: GCA_963932145.1. Taxonomy (NCBI): domain Eukaryota; kingdom Metazoa; phylum Mollusca; class Cephalopoda; order Sepiida; family Sepiidae; genus Acanthosepion; species Acanthosepion lycidas. The sequence goes on from OZ010612.1 coordinate 67,413,819, forward strand.
GAATGATTCATCATTAATAAATAAAAAGTATTAAAATAAATGTTAAAAACGGACTAATTTCTGCAACAACTTAATAAATCCCGACAGAATATCTAGTTCTGTTAAGATCGCCACGCTGTAGAGTTTAAATGCATTTGGTGAAGTGACGTATCCTTATATTTTTCTCGCAAGGATATTAATTATCATTTTAAAACGAAGTTATTTTAGAAGTACATTTTTATTAAGTTATCAAGAAAATAAGTTATGTGGCTCTTGTTTCTTCCAAAACAAATTCAGCCTTATTTTGCTGTATGTTTTAATTACCGTTAAGAGATAATTTCTGAGTATGATTGAACTTAATTAATTTAATTAGATAAATTATATTAAAATTGAATAATTGATGCTATAAGTGGATAATCCTAGATATTGATTAAAAATGCTGCTCTCTTAAAGTTTTGAAAATGATATGGATTTTGTTTCGAAGTTAACTTTCTATATTTAAAATATCGATACTAAAGCACTGTACTTTGAAAAACTGTTGGTCCTCAAATTCACACTCGACCTGAACTGGAATTCGTACATATGATCCATCGATCCAGGTAAAATGATCGGCATTCTGTACCGCCCCAGTAAGTATCTGACTCCTCCTTCTATCCGCTACTTTTACAAGATCACTCCAAAAACGGAGCAATGTAGTCGAATTTGGACAGGAGTTGCCAAGACGCTCTTGCCTTGATAGAGCTCAAAAGTGTTTTCGATATCTTATGGGGGGGGCGAATTATTCTCCTCCCTTTAACCTCTCTCCCACAGACAGAATGTAGCAAGCTTCTCTCTGCTCTACCGCTACACCCACAGAAAGTTCTCAGACGAACTACATTCCTTGGACCCAACAAGGGTAACCTTCACGGCAAGAACACGCCATGTCATTTACTTAGTAACACACTACCCACATTCTTGCTGTATTCCATCGGTAAACAATTTACTCCTGCCTCAAAAACAAATCTAGTGCCACTGACAGTACTAACATGGCCGTTCGTCCCGAAAAGGACTTCCAATCGGTTGTGAACTGCGACAGGAATTGGCTGGTTAACTTTAACGCCTCGAAAATAAAACTGATCTCTATTAATCACCAGAGAGATCCTTCCCTGCACCCCATTAGAATGTCTGACGGTCAACTTCTCGAGAGCACCTCTTTGCGGCTGCTCGGTCTCACATTGACTGCTGACCTTGGATGGAACAAATACATTGAGACAATTGCTTCGTCCGCTGCAAGGAAAGTTGTCTCATTGTGCCGCCCCAGGAAATTTTTCTCCCTGGAATCGATCCTTCAAATCTACAAATCAACCATTCGCCCTTGCATGGAGTATTTCTGCCATATATGGTCTGGTGCCCCTTCTGTTTGTCTCGAGGTTCTTGATGTAATTGGTCCCGATCTGGCATTTCATCTGTAGTCGCTTTCTCAAAGACGCGCCGTCGCCTCTCTCTGTATTTTTTACAAATATGTTCATGGTAATTGCTCCGATGAGCTGCTTTCGCTGCTTCCCAGACTTCATGAATTCAAGTGTTCTACTAGGCTGTCATCTCGCTCTCACCTTTTCACTGTTGAAACTGTTAAATGTAGCCGCCTCTTCTACGCTAATAGCTTCACATCTCGCACCTCTCGCCTGTGGATCTACCTTCCCTTTTCCTGATAGCTATAATCTCCAACTTTTCAAATGTAATGTAAATCAACATCTCCAGTTGCCTTGATCTATCCACTGTCCTTCTCCTCATCCTTTCCTCTATCACTCCTATCTGCTCTAGCTCCAAATCCTCTGTAACCCCTTGCGTGCCAGTGGCTTCCCGTCTTGCTTGGGGTGAAACGTTTAAAAAGAAAAAAAGTTCCACTTGAGAATATTCTTCCTGCGAGCCATTGCCCTGCTAAACCGGCAACCCATAGGATGTTTCCCAGATTTTAACCTGTTCAAGTCCGGGGTAAATCATTATCTTCCATTCCTGTACACAAAAATGGCATCCTAACATAACCCTCTGCTTCCAGTGGCACTCTTCCTTTGTAAAGGGGGAACCATACTGTAAAAAATATCTTTTAATATATAAACGAAATCTTGACACTTGCCTAAATCTGGGGCAAAAATATCGATACAGTGTGATAGGTGATCAGTCCAAAGTTAGAGTTTAGTGTTATATAAGTGTAGGACATCATATTTAACGAGCTCCCCCTGGAAACCTCTCCAGAAAAATCGCTACTTTCACTATAATTATAGTATTATAATATTGGATTACTTACTATGGACGTCTTTTACGTAGCAGTAGGCAGATATTTACAAATATAAATTTGAAACTCTGCTTACATCATTGAAAACTGGGTACTACTAATGTTGTCCTTGTTCTCAATTCGTAATAGTATGCATGAACCAATGATGTAAACACATTTTAAAACTTGACATGTGTAAATAAAAACAAAGTTGTTGTAATGGAATGTCCCACACTCCCTATTGTCTATATGGACAGACTATATCAGTAGCTATATACAGTGAGCACAGGATATACCTGGGGGCTTGCTTTGGCAATTAGATGGAGATTCGTCCCCAGCTAAGCTATTCGAACTCTCTGTCTTCAGATGAGGCTATGCCGAAGGGCTGAGTCACGTCTGGGTAGTTGACAGCTACCCGACCCTGTTTTTACGGGGTATTTTTGCTCGAGCCTACGGGCTCGGTTTTTACCCTGCATTAAAAACGGCCTTGTACCACGTCCTGCTCGCGGGGAGGTAAGGTAAATAACCTTGCTTCGGCAATTAGAGATTCGTTTCCAGCTGTGCTGGTCGAACTCTCTGCCTTCGGTCGGAGAGGAACCCAGTCGAGGCGATGCCGAAGGATAGAGTCTCGCCTGGGGTGGTAGACAGCAAAACCGACCCCGTTTTTTACGCGGTCTACGGGTAATTTTTGCTCGAGCCTATGGGCTTGGTTATGCCCCGCATTACAAAACGGCCTTGTGCCACATCCTGCTTCGCGGTGAGGTAAGATAAATAACCTTGCTTCGGAAATTATAATAGTTGCAGATTTGTCTCCAGCTGTGCTTTGGAACTCTCTGCCTTCGGGCGGAGAGGAACCCAGACGAGGCTATGCCGAAGGACTGAGTCTTGTCTAGGGTGGTAGACAGCTACCCGACCCCGTGTATACTGGGTCTACAGGGAAATTTTGTCTCAGCTTACGGGCTTAGTTTCGCCCTGCATTAAAACGGCTTTGTGCAACATTTTGCCTGGCGTGGAGTTAATGTAAATAACATTGCTTCGGAAATTACTAGCCTGCCACCTGATTCCCTGTCTTTTAATAGTGTATGCTCTTTTACAATACGGATACAACAAAAGTACAGTTAACTCTTTTAAGGAACCTTAATGATCAGAGATTGGCGTCTGATCTTTCATCCGAGCTTCCACTAACTTCACACTTTGAAAAGAACTGGCTGGTAACATTCAATGTCTCAAAAACCAAACTAGTTACATTTCATCGTAGTCGATTCCAAAATACTGCAGTCAATGTGAACGGTTGTCTCCTAGGGGAGGCTCCGTGTCCTGATAGGCTATTGGGCCATAAACTCACACCTGACCTCAAGTGGAATTCGTACATACAATTCATCGCGAAAGATGATGAAAAAATGGTCAGCTTCCTATACGGCTCCAGTAAGCCCCTGACTCCTCATGTCTTTACAAGAGCCAGATCAGGCCGAGAATGGAGTAATACTCGTATATTTCTTTTTGGAGGGGACAGCTGCTTAATGCTCACTTTACAGTCTCGATAGAGTTCAAAAGCGTCTCTGGGTCTTTGTGAATGATAAATGATTTTAAGATTTATTCATATTGAAATACAAAATGTTCCGTAAGGGTGAATATGTGTGTGGAAGGAACAGGGACTTGTCCTCTGTAGTCTTAACTCAAAACAAGCAAGTCCCTCTTATTGACCCATTCGTGGTTAGAATTTTCCTCGCACCATAACATTTAGCTGCCACTCCACGGTCACCAAAATACCTCATTTTCTCAAAGACTATCCTAGGATGAAATTTTATTTACAAAACTCATGTGCGCTAGTAGGAATACAAAGGCAATGGATATATACAATGAAGGGAATCTATATACAATAATATAAATATATTTGTTAATATTGCTACCCCCACCCACCGAAAGGAAAGCGTAGCAGAAAATCCTAGTTAACTGGGTGAAAAAGCCAGACAGTGAGAATATCTGATCTCGCCAGAGATCAAAGACATTTGTCCCCTAAAACGGGGGACGAGAAGAAAATAAATGTGTGATAAATTGTTTTCCGCCATTCGACATTTCTCTCTCGCGCAGGTGGGATGTGGCAAGCTTCTAACTGCCCTGTCGCTACGCTACCATGGAAAGTGCTCGGACAAACTACATTCCTTGGTCCCCCCAGTTTTAACCTTCACGATTAGTACAGGGTGTACCTCACTGTAAAAATAAAATAAAAGAAAACATCAGGTATCAATTTGACAATGCATTTATATTATGAACTGGAATCCTTATTCTAAAATTGTTAGTTTTGTTTTCGTATTTATCGGCCCTTTAAATATTAAGGGAGTTATTCAGAGTCACCGCATTCTAAAATGATTTTTAAAATTCATTACCCAGTTCTAAGAAATACCGTTTCACACACACACATTTTTTAATCGCGTTCACTTGATGAAAGGCAGTAATACACGAGGGGTTACTGGGTGCGGAATTATTAGAAAAGAGAAAAATTACCAAGGAAAGAGAATAAAAAGAAGAGTAATCAGGATGACAGTAGATAGCGATTGACATTGCATTTAAATATTTGAAGAATAAAATTGATTGAAAGGCAAGGAGCAGGAAGTTCTACAAGCTAGTAATTGAGAAAAGAAGCTGTTAGCAGAGAATTTATGATTATCCATTTCAAATATAATTTGGTAAAACCTACACCCCAGTCTAGATCTTCATTTAAATTCAAATCGAAAAACTGTTATCCTTACCTGTGATAACGTATGCTATTCTACAATTTTTTTCCATTAAAAACATTCCCTCAAAATTTTTCTCTCAAAATTTTTCCATTAAAAGTTTTCCCTTGAAATTCTTCCCTCATTTTTTTCCCTCAAAATTTTTCTCTCAAAATCTTTCCATTAAAAGTTTTCCCTTGAAATTCTTCCCTCATTTTTTTCCCTCAAAATTTTTCTCTTAAAATTCTTCCTACAAAATTTTCTTCTAAAATTTCTTCCCTCAAAATTCATCTCTCAGAAGGTTTTTCCCTTATAATTTTACTCTCAAAGTTCTTCACTCAAGACATTTTTTCCATCAGAAATCTTCCTTCAAAATTATTCACTCAACATTCTTTTGTCAAAATTCTTCCCGTAAAATTTTTTCCTGAATCTTTTTCCCTTAAAAATATTAATTCAAAATTCTTCCCTCAAAATTATCCCCAAAATTCTTTCCTCAAAATTATTCATTAGTTCTACTCTGAACATTTTTCCCTCAAAATGTTTTCCTCGAAATTCTTCCCTTAAAATTATTAATTTTAAAAATATTCATTCAAAATTATTCTCTCAAAATTTTCCCCCAGAATTCTTCTTAAAATTATTCGCTCAAAGTTCTTCTCTCAAAATTTTTCCTCAAACTTCTTCCCTTAAAAATTATTCACTCAAAATTATTCACTGAAAATTCTTCCCTTAAAATTTTCCGCAAAATTCTTCTCTCAAAAGTTTCTCAAAATTCTTCCATCAAAAATGTTCCTCAAAATTCTTCCCTTAAAATTATTCATTTAAAAATATTTATTCAAAATTATTCCCTCAATATTCTTCCCTGATTTTTTATACATTTTCCCCCATTCATATCAATTTAACTGATCCACTCGGAAAAACAGAAAATAGTTTCTTAGGAATTTTGTGGCTTGAGGAAGATCTATTAACTATTAGGTTTGTGCAAAAATAATGTCGTTTTCTCACATATGTTACTATTATTTTTGCACCAACCTAATACTAAGTGACAAAAACTATTTCTCCCGCAACTTTTTTTTAGAATGAATCAGTTTGTTTAAATAGTTCCCAATTTCCTATTAATTTAACTGGTCTTGTCGTAAAAAAGAGAAGTATTTTAGGGGGGTATTCTCTGTAGATTTGCGTTTACCATTATTCAACACAGCACAGCACAGTTTTAAACTTGACGTTTGTAAATAAATACTAAGTACAGATAACTCTTTTAAAAGTCAGAAATGAATTTAACACTCTATTTATATTCTGAAATAGACCCTCCTTTTAAAAGTATAAAAAAAACAATATTTTTATATTCTGGCAAATGCTGTCTATTGAGAAAGATCTCTTAAATGCTAATCTATAAAAATCATTTCCCCCAAAATTATTCTTTACGCACGACCGGTTAAATCAAATAGTCCCGAAAAGTGTTTTCTAACAAACCCAGAGAAAACAAGGGAATTAGCGTTGGAGAGGTAAGTAATTTAGTAATGATATTTGTGTATGGATTGTTTGAAGAATTGTTTGGGATAAGAACGAATTGAACATTGATAATAGACTGAACATTATTGGATTTTGTTGAAAGTAAAAACAAATGATGGCGTTGGCGTGTTCACCTTAACATTACTACTCTAAAATAGTTCCTTTGATGTTTTATTTACTCAGAAATCCATAACTAAATTCTGTCCGATTCAATGTTTACACAAATCAATCATAAACTTACAAGCGTAAAATGCTTTTATTTTCTACAACACGCAAAAAAGTTCTGTCCGTTATCAATGTTAAATTCATTCTTATCCAAAACAATTCTTCAAACAATCCATACACACACATCAATGCTAAACTAAGCATCACTGATTTACGCCTTTTATATTCGGACTATTGTCTTCATCATTGTTGTTGTTAGCACAAAATTCCGGCCGTTGAGCTCTCCGGTATTCTTCAGGTATATATCGATCTTGGTAACCTACTGGGAATTCCAAACAGTATCCTTTGTTTAATCTACATGGTTAGACTATCCTCGTTCCACTGGCCATATATAGGGATATATCGTCTAGTTTCTTTTTAATCCTGCATAGTTATTACTCGCTCTGTTTCCACTCTAGCCCATGAACACACTGCCCGACCCAGGAATTGAACTCACAATTACTATGTCAACAATACTGAAATGAACACTTTATTTAATCTACTTGGTTAAACTGTTCTCATTCCTCTGTCTCTGTCTATGTCTAGGGATATCACGTCTAGTTCTTATTTTTAGTCCTTCTCAGTTATTGCTCTCCCTGTTTCCACTTTTGACAAAGTACACACTGCCCGACCCAGGGATTGAGCTCACAATTACTATGTCACCAATTCCGAAATGAACCCTTTATTTAATCTACGTGGTTAGACTGTTCTCGTTCCACTGCCCATATCTAGGGATATCCCGTCTAGTTTTTATTTTTAGTCCTGCCCAGTTATTGCTCTCCCTGTTTCCACTCTTGTCCAAGTACACACTGTCCGACCCAAGGATTGAACTCACAATTACTATGTCACCAATTCCGAAATGAACCCTTTATTTAATTTACGTGGTTAGACTGTTCTCGTTCCACTGCCCATGTCTAGGGATATCTCGTCTAGTTCTTATTTTTATCCAGTACTGTACAGTTATTCCTCCCCCTGTTTCCACTCGCAATACTACGTGACAATAGCCTAGTGGACAAAAGCGTTTTTTTTTTCAATTTGGTTATGTAGTGGTTGTAAGTTTAATCCCTTTGTCGGACGGGGTTTATTTGCACGAGCAACAATATTTTTACATATCGTAATTATATAATTGTATGTCACAGATATGGTACCGGTCTCTGTCACACAGGGAATGCTTATTACGTCAATGATAGTTGTCTCATAGAATGTATAAGTCATGATGTCTTCTTATTTAGTACAGAATGTCGCAAAATGTCCCTGAAGTAGAACATTTCTAAAACAAAAATGATGGAGGGCAGAGGATACCATCGCAACTGGGAGTGGAAAGCTTCTCTCGCCGGCCAACGCACACTGGTACGCTATATCAAATATTTTTAGAAGCACTGATGTAAATGTATATAACTTCTCATCCCAGAAATTCAATCAAAAAAATTTAGTTTGATCGAATTTTTCAAATAAACACTCTTTTGTGTTTAGTTTGTGTCCGAATCAATAGAACGAAATCGCCTGATGATACCGAAAAGTTGAAACCAAGGTAACAGAATCCGCTGATCTCCTAATTTTTTAATACTATATATATATATATATATATATATAATTCATCTTAAAGTACAAGTCACTGTATATCAATCACGCAAACCGTCTCTCTGTAAACAGTGTGATAGTTTGCTGGGGCTTGCAATAATTAATCTCTTTTACACTCTTCGCAATTTTCCCTTCTTTATTCTCTCATCAATTATTCGTTAATTAAATTTATTTTATTTTACTCTTTCTTCTAAATTTTCGTCCTTCTACTAAATAGAATTTACTCACATTTAGCAAAATCCTGTAAAACAACACCAATATTCTGTTAGTAATCTATGTTTACATCTAGGATCATTGCGCACTAATTGTTTAATTGTTAAAATTCGACAGATAGAGCTTCGATTATCACTGTGATTAGTTTGTCAATAAGCTAACTTTAAAGAATTAAAAAAATGTTTGGTATGTATTTTATGTCGATAGGTATTCGTGTGTAAACAGTTAAAGAAGTATACAGAATTTTAAAGTTTCTATTGTACTTATTAATATCTCCTGGAAGCGTTCGTTTTCTTTTTGGTTCAGAAGTTAGGGTAAATATAAGGATCGTATTAATAATTCGAGCTGAAGTCAGAATTGCGCAGGGTTTGAACAACCAAAGCGAAATTTTAACTTACTTCATAGGTCGAGATTTTGGAAGATAGTTTTTATGCTGACTGTCTTGAAATATAGTTCTCAAGGTCTCTTAGGTATGTCCGTTTTCCTCTTAGTCCAGGAGTTACGATAAGTAAAAATAAACATCGTATTAACGGCCGAGCTCAAGTCAGCTTTGCACAAAGTTGGAGCAACTAAAGGAAATTTTGTACTTACTTTATCACTGGAACGTTTATACATCGTTACGCGATGTCCGTTTAGTTTTTATTAGTCTTGCGCTGAGTCTGAACAACGAAAGAGAAAGCTTAACTTACTTCATGATTCGCTTTGTAAGGCATGTTGGAATGGAGTTCAATTGTCAGCGAACCGGGGAAACTAACGTTTCCCAGTGGGCACGTACTTACCACGTTGTGCTACATCTTAGATTAATAAAGAGAAAAGAAATGAAACAGAAAACGTTTGCTTTTTATAGACTTCAACAGCGCCACCTAACGACGTTTGACGAAATCAAGTAGGGTATTCATATTTCCGGTTCCTTTATTCTTAGCATTATGGGAAAATGTATTTCTTTTTCTTTTTTTATTATTTATTATTATTATTATTTTATTTATCATTTTTATTTTATTTTCCCGCAACCTTTTTGATATTATCGGACTGCGGTAGCGATTGAGAAGGGCCTGCAAACCATACTCTGATCTGAACAAAACTTTGTGGACGAAATAAAGTAGAGAGATGTGTTCGGAAATATATCGAAAGTTTTGCTTGCAAAAACTCTCAAGTCATCGTGGTCGATAGATTGAATGCACTAGTCTTGTTTTCATCTCATGGTCAGGCTATATTATGTGCTATTTTCCCTCAAAACTGTAATTAAGATCCGCTAAGTTGCAGTATAAACTAGTTTGGCTGTGATGGTCGTGAAGGTGTGTGAGAATACATCTGCATCAGGGAAAACGAACAGCCAGAAATTTTATTACTTGTTTATTTAAGGCTAGCACAAACTTGAAAGTCATTGTGACCGAGAGTTTAAACGTATTGGACTTGGTTCACAATCGATTATACGCTCTATCCAGAAACAGTAACGAGGTCTTCAGTATTTAAAAACAAATATTGACTGTGTTGGCGCTGAAGAAACACAAATCTAACTGAGCGGGCGTCTACAGCAGGGATTATTTAGTCTCCTACGAAGCGGACATGTCCAGATATCATCAGTCATTCATTTACTTATTTTACACTATTTACATTATTCGGACTATTGTCCTGATCTTTGTCGCCATATTTATTACAACGTTTCGGCCGTTGTACGCTCCGGCCTTCTTCAGGTGGTTGGAATGTCGAACTGAACCCTTTATTTGGATGTCAGCTATCAATTATCTCCTGTTAATTTCCATCTGAAAGGTCTCCACTGCCTTAACCGGGTATTGAACTCACGCTCTTTGGGTCCTGTCACTGGATCTAACCAACGCCTTTATCCACTGTGCACCGTGTCCTTGGGGACATCTGGGTATGAATTTCCTGAAGAAGGCCGTAGCGTACAACGGCCGAAACGTTGTGATAAATATGGCGACAAAGATGAAGACAATAGTCCGAATAATGTAAATAATGTACATATTACTTATTTTAATTAAGAAAAACTAGAAGTAATGGTGACTACTGCTTTTTGATTGGTATTTTTTTTAAAGATTTATCAAACTTTTTAAACTATTTAAAGCCCGAACATCTTTTTAGAATGTAAGACATTTTGGAGATAATAACGATATACTGATCCAAGTTTTACTAATTAACCCATAACTGGGGGGATAGTTGGATTCATATTTGTCGCAAAGATATTTGAGCGTTAGGGAATATAACGAAGCCGGCTGGAATGAAAACTCTGCTCACCGATTTACCTAATATCGTGCCGTTATATACCACCCCGCTTGCACATCTCGTATACCCAAGTGGTCACTCATCTAGTCAGTGACCAACCTAGACATTGCTTAACTTTGGAAACCGGTGTTTCTACGTAAGCAGACGGACTTCTTTTGATGTTTGTTTGGTTCAGCTATCTTTGGAAGCGTCATCACGATAGTTTTAGGGAAAGAGTGTAGCTTTTACTATTTCATAATTGGATATAGTTTGCTTTCTACACAATGACGCTTGTGAAGATATCTTTTTTTTTAGCCATTACTGAAGAGGAACTGCAGATGCCAATGACAAAAATAAGCATTCAACCATTAAATTATAAAAATAGAAAAATAGATCAGAAAAAAAGTTTCTTTGAAAAGTCAAGTTCCGTAATTGGAAATGTGAAGAATTTGAAATATTCACAAAGAAGACGAGGAAGTTTTTGAGAATCGGCAAAATTCCAAGTGCTGTTAAGAATTTTCTTGGAAATGACTGACAAACGTTAGAATCAGACGACAATAAACCAGACACCATTTTTTTGTGTTGGGCGCCTCTTGGTTATGACGGTTAATTAAAAAAAAATGAAAAAGAAGGAGACATTTCATGAGGAGAAATCAAGTTATAATTGTTCGGTATGGAACAATTGATAAAAGAAGACAAAGTTCAAAGTATTAGGTTGGTGCAAAAATAATGACGTAATAATGTCGTTTTTGACGTATTTTTTAACATCAAAAAACGACATTATTACGTCATTATTTTTGCACCAACCTAATAGAAAGAAAGAAAGATGGAAAGAAAGAAAGAAGGAAGAAAGAAAGAAAGAAAAAAGGAAAGAAGTAAAGAAAAGATAAGAGAGGATGAAATAAATAAATAAAGAAAGAAAGAAAGAAGGAAGGAAGGAAGGAAAGAAAGAAAGAAAGAAAGAAAGAGTGGAATGAATGGAAAATAGAAGATAAAAAAAGAAAGAAAGCAAGCAAGAAAGAAAGAATGGAATTAATAGAAAATAGAAAGAAAGAAAGGAAGAATTGAATTAATGTAAAACAGAAAGAAAGAAGGAAAGAAAGAAAGATAGAAAGAAAGAAAGAAAGAAAGAAAGAGTGGAATGAATGGAAAATAGAAAGTAAAAAAAGAAAGAAAGAAAGAAAGAAAGAAAGAAAGTAAGAAAGAATTGAATTAATGTAAAACAGAAAGAAAGAAAGAAGGAAAGAAAGAAAGAAAGAAAGAGTGGAATGAATGGAAAATAGAAAGTAAAAAAAGAAAGAAAGAAAGAAAGAAAGAAAGTAAGAAAGAATTGAATTAATGTAAAACAGAAAGAAAGAAAGAAGGAAAGAAAGAAGGAAAGAAAGAGTGGAATGAATGGAAAATAGAAAGTAAAAAAAGAAAGAAAGAAAGAAAGCAAGAAAGAATAGAATTAATAGAAAATAGAAAGAAAGAAAGAAAGAAAGAATTGAATTAATGTAAAACAGAAAGAAAGAAAGAAGGAAAGAAAGAGTGGAATGAATGGAAAATAGAAAGTAAAAAAAAGAAAGCAAGCAAGAAATGGATTAATAGGAAATAGAAAGAAAGAAAGAAAGAAAGAAAGAAAGAAGGAAAGAAAAAAAGAAAGAAAGAGAATGATTGGTTGAATATGTATTAACAAAGAAAGAAGGAACAGAAAGAAAAAGGTTGCTAGAATATATGCATTGATAAAGAAAGAAAGAAAACGATTGGTAGAATATTCCAGTTGACAAAGGAAGAATCAAAGAAAAATAAGATTGATGGAATAAAATTGACAAAAAAGAAAGAAAGGAAAAAAAAGAAGACAGAGCGAAAGAAAGAAAAATAAATAAAAAACATTGATAGAATGAAGGTATTGAGAAAGAAAGAGAAATAAAGAAAAAAGAATAAAAAGAAGAAAAAGATTGGTAGAATATAAGAATTGATAAAGAAAAAAAGAAAGAGAATCGTTGGTAGAATATACGAATAAAGAAAGAAAGAAAAATAGGAAGATTTTCAAATAATAATAATTTGTTAATGGAGCAGGCATTCTTCTATCGATCCTGATCTTAACAGATCGCCAGTGATTAATAAAGAAGAGCAACAGTAAAGCCTGTAAAGTATTAGTTTGGTGCAAAAGTAATGTCGTTTTCTCACATATGTTACTATGTGAGAAAACGACATTATTTTTGCACCAACCTAATATCACAGGTTTGGTTTATTAATGACGTATTGTGCATCTCTACCCATGAAGGGGGTTGCGGGATAGGAAGGCCCAAAAAACTGTTCAGAAATATCTAGACTGTCAGCGATATACGAATTTTTCCTAAGATCAATTGTGAAATAAAGATTGTGTGAGTGAAGGCTAAGAAACTCTTATGAATAATGTAAAGAACGACAAAAGCTACAAGATTCAAGTGAAGGGAACGGCTAATAATACCATTTCCATTAGAGATGAGGAGAACAGATACTACACTTTGATCCCAGCCCGATGTCCAGGGAGTGAAGAAAAGCGTTGGCTGCTCGGTCAATGAATGCAGAATGTTTCCTCATAAGGGAATGGCTAATATTACCATTAGAGATGAGGAGAACAGATACTACACTTTGATCCCAGCTCGATGTCTACGGAGTGAAGAAAAGCGTAACTCAAGTAGCATTGGCTGCTCGGTCAATGAATGCAGAATGTTTCCTCATAAGGGAATGGCTCATATTACCATTAGAGATGAGGAGAACAGATACTACACTTTGATCCCAGCCCGATGTCCAGGGAGGGAAGAAAAGCGTTGGCTGCTCGGTCAATGAATGCCGAATGTTTCCTCATAAGGGAATGGCTAATAATACCATTAGAGATGAGGAGAACAGATACTACACTTTGATCCCAGCCCGACGTCCAGGGAGTGAAGAAAAGCGTTGGCTGCTCGGTCAATGAATGCCGAATGTTTCCTCATAAGGGAATGACTAATATTACCATTAGAGATGAGGAGAACAGATACTACACTTTGATCCCAGCCCGACGTCCAGGGAGTGAAGAAAAGCGTTGGCTGCTCGGTCAATGAATGCAGAATGTTTCCTCATAAGGGAATGGCTAATATTACCATTAGAGATGAGGAGAACAGATACTACACTTTGATCCCAGCTCGATGTCTACGGAGTGAAGAAAAGCGTAACTCAAGTAGCATTGGCTGCTCGGTCAATGAATGCAGAATGTTTCCTCATAAGGGAATAGCTCATATTACCATTAGAGATGAGGAGAACAGATACTACACTTTGATCCCAGCCCGATGTCCAGGGAGGGAAGAAAAGCGTAACTCAAGTAGCATTGGCTGCTCGGTCAATGAATGCAGAATGTTTCCTCATAAGGGAATGGCTAATATTACCATTAGAGATGAGGAGAACAGATACTACACTTTGATCCCAGCCCGACGTCCAGGGAGTGAAGAAAAGCGTTGGCTGCTCGGTCAATGAATGCAGAATGTTTCCTCATAAGGGAATGGCTAATATTACCATTAGAGATGAGGAGAACAGATACTACACTTTGATCCCAGCTCGATGTCTACGGAGTGAAGAAAAGCGTAACTCAAGTAGCATTGGCTGCTCGGTCAATGAATGCAGAATGTTTCCTCATAAGGGAATAGCTCATATTACCATTAGAGATGAGGAGAACAGATACTACACTTTGATCCCAGCCCGATGTCCAGGGAGGGAAGAAAAGCGTAACTCAAGTAGCATTGGCTGCTCGGTCAATGAATGCAGAATGTTTCCTCATCAGGGAATGGCTAATATTACCATTAGAGATGAGGAGAACAGATACTACACTTTGATCCCAGCACGAAGTCCAGGGAGTGAAGAAAAGCGTTGGCTGCTCGGTCAATGAATGCCGAATGTTTCCTCATAAGGGAATGGCTAATAATACCATTAGAGATGAGGAGAACAGATACTACACTTTGATCCCAGCCCGACGTCCAGGGAGTGAAGAAAAGCGTTGGCTGCTCGGTCAATGAATCCCGAATGTTTCCTTTTAAGGGAACGGCTAATAATACCATTTCCATTAGAGATGAGGAGAACAGATACTACACTTTGATCCCAGCCCCATGTCCAGGGAGTGAAGAAAAGCGTTGGCTGCTCGGTCAATGAATGCCGAATGTTTCCTTTTAAGGGAACGGCAAATAATACCATTTCCATTAGAGATGAGGAGAACAGATACTACACTTTGATCCCAGCCCGATGTCCAGGGAGTGAAGAAAAGCGTTGGCTGCTCGGTCAATAAATGCCGAATGTTTCCTCATAAGGGAATGGCTAATATTACCATTAGAGATGAGGAGAACAGATACTACACTTTGATCCCAGCTCGATGTCTACAGAGTGAAGAAAAGCGTAACTCAAGTAGCATTGGCTGCTCGGTCAATGAATGCCGAATGTTTCCTTATAAGGGAATGGCTAATATTACCATTAGAGATGAGGAGAACAGATACTACACTTTGATCCCAGCTCGATGTCTACAGAGTGAAGAAAAGCGTAACTCAAGTAGCATTGGCTGCTCGGTCAATGAATGCCGAATGTTTCCTTATAAGGGAACGGCTGATATTACCTTTACAATTAGAGATGAGGAGAACAGATACTACACTTTGATCCCAGCCCCATGTCCAGGGAGTGAAGAAAAGCGTTGGCTGCTCGGTCAATGAATGCCGAATGTTTCCTCATAAGGGAATGGCTAATAATACCATTAGAGATGAGGAGAACAGATACTACACTTTGATCCCAGCCCGACGTCCAGGGAGTGAAGAAAAGCGTTGGCTGCTCGGTCAATGAATCCCGAATGTTTCCTTTTAAGGGAACGGCTAATAATACCATTTCCATTAGAGATGAGGAGAACAGATACTACACTTTGATCCCAGCCCCATGTCCAGGGAGTGAAGAAAAGCGTTGGCTGCTCGGTCAATGAATGCCGAATGTTTCCTTTTAAGGGAACGGCAAATAATACCATTTCCATTAGAGATGAGGAGAACAGATACTACACTTTGATCCCAGCCCGATGTCCAGGGAGTGAAGAAAAGCGTTGGCTGCTCGGTCAATAAATGCCGAATGTTTCCTCATAAGGGAATGGCTAATATTACCATTAGAGATGAGGAGAACAGATACTACACTTTGATCCCAGCTCGATGTCTACAGAGTGAAGAAAAGCGTAACTCAAGTAGCATTGGCTGCTCGGTCAATGAATGCCGAATGTTTCCTTATAAGGGAATGGCTAATATTACCATTAGAGATGAGGAGAACAGATACTACACTTTGATCCCAGCTCGATGTCTACAGAGTGAAGAAAAGCGTAACTCAAGTAGCATTGGCTGCTCGGTCAATGAATGCCGAATGTTTCCTTATAAGGGAACGGCTGATATTACCTTTACAATTAGAGATGAGGAGAACAGATACTACACTTTGATCCCAGCCCCATGTCCAGGGAGTGAAGAAAAGCGTTGGCTGCTCGGTCAATGAATGCCGAGTGTTTCCTTTTAAGGGAACGGCAAATAATACCATTTCCATTAGAGATGAGGAGAACAGATACTACACTTTGATCCCAGCCCGATGTCCAGGGAGTGAAGAAAAGCGTTTCCTGCTCGGTCAATGAATGCCGAATGTTTCCTCATAAGGGAATGGCTAATATTACCATTAGAGATGAGGAGAACAGATACTACACTTTGATCCCAGCCCGATGTCCAGGGAGTGAAGAAAAGCGTAACTCAAGTACCATTGGCTGCTTGATCAATAAATGCCGAATATTTCTTTATAAGGGAACGGCTAATATTAGAGATAAAGAGAACAGATACTATACTTTGATGCCAGCTCGATGGCCAAGATGGGAAGAAAAAGTAACGTGGCATTTGCCTCTCGGCCAATTAATTCCGAATGTTCCCTTGTAGGGGAATGGCTAATATTAACATTACCGTTATAGTCGAGTAACGATAGCGTTGTATTTTAAGGATGAGTAGTCGATAATTGTGGTCAATGATAAGAACGGAAACTCCTCACGATTGTTTGTTTTGTTTTTTCCTTGCTCTTGGCCCCATAATTACAGACCTTCGGGTGTCCCTGATGAAGTCTGGGGTCACCTGAAATCGTTAGGAAATATTGACACTGTAATGCAACTTGTTTCTACTGTAACCCCACCGCGTTGACAACCCTTTATTTTTCACCCATCTGCCAGTACCCTAATACTTCTCAACTCACATACCACACCTCACTGTCTCAGAGCTTGTCTCTTCTCTTTTTTTTCTCTCTGTCGCAATTCGCTAGCTTTGTTGAGCAATACCGACCTTTCTTATTTTTTCCCCAAAATCTTATGATTTCGTCATTCAAAGCGAAATCTGTTATGATGCCCTTATATAAGTTGTTTGGTTTGGTTTGGTTTATTATGCATATTAAGTTCAGTGGGTTATTTAATACCGACAACATTTTTAGAATAGATTCGTATGAATAGAATATGTATTCTTTGGTTTAGATTGGTTTGGTTTATTTTGTTTAACGGCATATCAACCTCAATGGGTTATTTAATGCCGACAACATTTTTAGGATAGATTCGTATGAATAGAATATGTATTCTTTGGTTCAGATTGGTTTGGTTTATTTTGTTTTACGGCATATCAACCTCAATGGGTTATTTAATGCCGACAACATTTTTAGGATAGATTCGTATGAATAGAATATGTATTCTTTGGTTCAGATTGGTTTGGTTTATTTTGTTTTACGGTATATCAACCTCAGTAGTTTATTTAATGCTGACAACATTTTTAGGATTGATTCGTATGAATAGAATATATATTTCTTTGGATTAAATTGGTTTGGTTTATTTTTTTTAACGGCATAGCAACCTCAATGGGATATTTAATGCCGACAGCAGTGTTAGGATAGATTCGTATGAATAGAATATGCATTCTTTGGTTTAAATTGGTTTATTTTGTTTTACGGCATATCAGCCTCAATGGGTTATTTAATGCTGACATTTTTTATTGCTGGTAATATTTTGTTTCGTCAAAATCTGTTTCTGGTAAGATTTTTTCTTCAAAATTGTATTACTGGTAATAATGTTTTCAAAAAAGTATTGCTGGTAATAGTTAACTATTTTTCCATAGCTGGGACCCTAACACGTGCTACCACCCTGGGTCAGGGTGGACCTGGGAACACCATCAATTGCTGCAGGATGTAGTTTATCTTCTTACCCAGGACTCGGATGTAGTTTAACGTCTTACCCAGGAGGATATATACGTTGTGTACCATACACAAGATCGCATAATTTCTGTCTATGGCCGTGGTAAGTTTCCTTTCTTATGTACGAATGTAACTTCCGAAGTCAGGCTGGAAAAAGAAGTCCTCCAATGAAATGCATATCACAGCTGATATCTCAACATGTTTATTGAATGTAACGACAAAACTGGTTATTAAATGTAACGAAATACTGGTTGAATAAAATATCTGTATTAGGCGCTGCAATTCAAAATAGGAGTGTTTATTTGGAGATTCTGGTCGCCACCATTCAAGTAACAACCTGTCTTTTGATCTTTCCTTATTTCTTCTGACATGCATGTGTCTAGGTGTTCGCTCAGGCCACCAAAGTTCTGATGTGTCTCTTGTATCTGACATCTTCTACACGCACGAGAAAATGACACCCAAGCGAAATGCCCTCTCGTATATACGGAAATCATTCCGGATAACAATGTCTAAATAGGCCAGAAAAATTCACAATTCAAAATGCCCAATTTTATTATCTGTCCTGCTTATCAGGGAGAGATCAGTTCAGTTATGTGCCATGCCTGATACCCGCTTAGGCGATCATGTATCTTTCGATACATGAGTGACTGAGATATTTTTCCAGGATTAGGTTGCCATTTCTTCTGAGGTAGACCAGTTGCCATTCAAGGCTATACAACCAGGTCTCTCCTGCTATTTACCCATAGCTGGGGGGAGAAGAAAAGGATACATACCTTTCCCAAGGGTCAGTCAGTTATGTACCATGCGTGATATACGCTTAAGGGATCATGTATCTTACGATAGATGAATGACGAGGCAGATTTTTTTTCCCGCAGTAGTTTGCCATTTCTTTCTACGTTAGACCAGTTGCCATTCAAGGCTATAGATCCCGGTCTGGCCTGCTATAAAACGTTCAAATTCTAAGGCATTCGGAACCTAGGGAATTCAGTCAGAGTATTATTCGTCTTTTTATTACAGTTGGAAGGTGAATAGATTTAAAGATCTTGGTTTTTTCAACATCAGTGAATCTTGTCTTAAATAAAATCCATTCAATTATTCCAAATTTTATTTCACTGGTGAGAATAATAGTTTATGAAGTCATTCTTATTAGTACATTTTTGTAAAATGTCAATTGAAGGTCTTTATTGTTTTTATTTAGCGAGAGAAAAATCTATCAGCAAGAATGACTTCATAAACTTTTATTCTCACCACTGCAATAAAATAAAATCTCTAATAATTATAAGATTTTATTTAAGAGCACTAAGAATCTCCAACCCCAGTTATTTTACATTAAACGATTTCAAACGTCCAGCTCCCAAAGAATACTAGTATGGAAACAAAGAAATTCTAATTACGACACAGACACTGCATTTGGCATCTGCCAAAATATAGTTTTCATATATATATATATATATATATATATATATATATATATATATATATATATATATATACACACACACACAAACAGCGTGCCAAATTATTATCGAGATAACTTTTTTTTGAATATTTCAAAAACCGTCCAATCAATTCACACAAAATTTTTACACAATATTGGCAACATTTACCTGCGCAATCACTGAAATTTCCGTACTGATCTGCGCAATGTAAACAAACTGGCGCCATATTTTTTATCAGCACGGTGATTTGAGCGTGCCAAATTATTAGAAAGGTTTAGTAAAATTCCCAGAATTGAGCAAAAAAAACATTTATTAAAGTTGCACGTGAATGTTTATGATCAAAAGAAGCTAATAAATAAGATAATCAAACAAATAATAACAGATACAAACAAAGGCACAGTTTTAAACAAATTAATAGGGAATGTGCTTTCCCTGTTTTGAAATTACTTGAAGAAGTCGACGATCCATAGAATTTGTTAATTGTATGATGTCATCTGCTGTAATGCCGCGAGATATGTCAATAATTGCTTCCCACAACTCAGCGTTGCTCCTGAATTGTCGTCCGTTGGCGTACAGTCTTCGCTTCATGATTCTCCAAAGGTTTTCGATTGGGTTCAAATCCAGAGAATTTGCTGGCCACTTAATTTTTTGAGGTCCATCGAAGCCTAAATGTTTCAAATATTCAGTAGTCTTGTGAGCAGCATGTGAGGGAGTATTATCTTGCATAAAAACAATGGCCCTTCTGAAGGCAACTCTTTGCCTTTTCATCCATGGTTCACGATGCTTCTTCATAAACGCTATGTATGCATCAGCAATCATTTTGACGCCATCTGGTACTCTCCATTGGCCCACTAATGTTTTTCCAATAATGCTACCTCAGATCAGTATGCCTTAACCGCCTTCTTGGCGTCTCAAAGTCTGATGGTGATTCTGTCCATTCATTACCCAGACTTTGCACCATCTATCTGGCCCATCAAGTGTTACTCGAGTTTCGTCTGTGAACAAAATCTTCATATTGTCCTCGGCCCATTTTCATCGATTTTGAATGTGATATCTCGTCTACAGAGGCTTCGATACAGGTTTGGCTGTTGTTGCTATTTCCCTCAGATACCGACACCGGGTACTTTTAGACACTGTAGGATCGCCAATGCGACTGAAAAACTCTTGATTGTTAAGTCCAGGTTTATTCGTGGCCTCACGTTTAAGTCGTGACATGAGACGGCGTGAAATAACCCTCGGCTTGCCTGTATCTACCCTATTGCGTACTTGTGTAGGGTCGGCTGTGAACTTTTTCACTGTTTGATGACACCTCCCTATCATTTTCAGAAATTTCTAGGGTAGATTTACCTTTTGAGAGTTCTGGGGTGATAGTTTTCTTTTCAGCATCACTTAAACTCATTTTACGGTCCATCATTTCACTAAATTCTGAAACTTTTCTAATAATTTGGCACGCTCAAATCACCGTGCTGGTAACAAATATGGCGCCAGTTTGTTTACATTGCGCATATCAGTACAAAATTTTAGTGATTACGCAGAGCAGTGTTGCCAACATTGTGTGAAAATTTTGTGTGAATTGATTGGACGGTTTTTGAAATATTAGAAAAAAAGTTATCTCGATAATAATTTGGCACGCAGTGTATATATATATATATATATATATATATATATATATATATATATATATATATATATATATGTGTGTGTGTGTGTGTGTGTGTGAAGAAAAATATGGAAAAACAAAAATCCGAATATGCAAATATGCTGTTTTAATGTTGTTTCAATGTCGAGTGTCAGACGTTTCGGTCTAGTAGACCTTTATCAGGACATAGTTATTAAAATATAATTAAATTAGACGATATTCAAGTCAACATGAAAAGACGATAGACATAAGACTAATCAAAACAGAATAACTGAAATTTTTAAGATCAGCGTGAAGAAGGTCTACGAGACCGAAAAGTCTGACACTCGACATTGAAACAACATTAAAACAGCATATTCGGATTTTTGTTTTTCTATATTTTTCTTCATACTGTCGGATCTATATCCACATATTTGCTTACATATATATATATATATATATATATATATATATATATATATATATATATATATGTGTGTGTGTGTGTGTGTGTGTGTGTGTGTGTGTGTGTTTCATTCAATAATATAGACATATTGTCTCTATTTATTTTTATAATGACCCATATACTGGGACGCTTGTTTTGTTTGCAAAATATTGTTTAGCTGCAATGGATACATTCAAGATTTTAAAATCATTATACCAAAGCGTGTTTTATTATCATTATTATTATTATTATTATTATTATTATTATTATTATTATTATTATTATTATTGTTGTTGTTGTTGTTGTTGTTGTTGTTGTTGTTGTTGTCATTAAAAATCAGCATCACAAGGAAATGTAGACTTTATCACAGTTACAATAAGCTTGTCATCGTAACTTACCCCTGATGATGATCTCGGAGGAGATCGAAAGAAGTTGGTTACGAAGAAACTGTGGCGCCTTCCTTGATGAATATCATCTTAACATAGAGAATCAGATTAGAGAACTGGAAAGGATCAATATAAAAATAGACATAATATAACTATATTATTCAATGAAGCATCTAACTGATGTCGGACCGGTCGGGTTTCGTTCCCGACTTGAATCAATCGGAAGCCTAGCCACACCGATGAACTGTGATACGGCGAAACAGTCTGTCTGTGAATGACTATATATATATATATTATATATATATATATATATATATATATATATATATATATTTGACAAATACAAATGGAAAATATTTCATTGAAAAAAAAAATTGATTACTATAAATCATAGTACATTTTCTCTCAACTGATTCCTTATTTAAGCAATCAGTTATGTGCCCGCTTGGCCGTGATGTATTTTTCGATACATGACTGGCGAGGCAGATTTTTTTCCAGCAGTAGGTTGCCATTTCTTTATGCGGTAGACTAGTTGCCATCCAAAGCTCTAGAACCCGGTCTTTCCTGCTATTTACCCATAGCTGTGGGGAGAAGAGGATCCAAACCTTTCCCAAGGGTATTAGCACGTAAGTAATTGTAATGGATTCGACTGGAATTAGAACTCGGCTCTCCGATACACACACGGGCATTTCTTTCTTTCGTTTTTGGATCTGATGAAGCCTTGATTGGCAAAACACGTAATTATCTATTTTGCAATGAAACGTTTCCTATTTTTCAAATTTCATGTCAGGATTCTAAACCCTATTCTAAACACACACACACACACACACACACATGCACGCGCGTACGCACGCACACACATATACTGCTTCGTGCCTTTCGTCTGATTGAAACATTGAAATGGATAAATTCTGTATTATTTTTTCGACTTTTTCTTTTCTTTGTAGCTTTCACAGTTAAATTCCGACGCGAATTCAGTCAATACACCGGGGTTGAATAAGACTGACGTATTTCATAGTTTGAAATAAGCTTAATCCCCATATGAGGTGATTTGGGATTTTATTTTGTATTATACACACACACACACACACACACACACACACACACACGCACACACACATATATATATATATTAAAACATTTTTTTGTTTATACGTTCTTTTTATAAAAATAAAAAATGTCTTAAAAAACTAATTGACGGACTTTGTCCATTTCATAATGATGAAATATTGTTAATACTGTTTATTATAAACAGAGCATTTACTTAAATATTTGTATCTATGGAAAGAACGTACAAACATAAAAAATGTCTTAAAAAATAATTGTAGGACTTTGGCCATTTCAGAAAAATCCTAAAAAGGGCATACTAGAATTCAACCACTCGACTACTCTTCCTTAAAGAACTGAATAATAAAAAACCGACAAAAGTTAACAATGGTTTTCCTGACCACCTTATAGACCACCAAATTAGACTATTTCTCTCCCAAAGTAAATAACAATGATAGTGAACACAAAGTCAAGAATAACATTAACATTTTCTACAAAAAACAAATGCACATTAACTGCAAACAAGATGAATCTTCACTTAGAAATATTATGAAGAAATACACTACCCCAATTGACCCGAACAAAAAAAAATGGTTATCTACTACAAAGAATTTAAAACAGCTAACCTTATCCTCAAAAATAACAACACACTAGCAAAATCAAAATTACAACGAACGATCATTAAATGAGTTCATATGCCCCTTAAGGAACTGTTTCTGATCAAACCGAATTCATAAATAATTACATCGGTCACACTACTACATGTCTATCCAGACGATTTACGTTACATCTATTCGACCACATCTCTATTAGAATCCATTTAAACACACACACAAACTTACCACACCCCATCCGAAACATACTAGCAGAAAATAAAAATATAATAAATTCATCCACATGCAAAAAAAAAAAAAAGATTAAAAATAATGGAAGCCTTAATAAGAAAAAAAAAAAAAAAGAAAAAGCCAACACTTAATAATATTAACTACGAACACGGCCACAATTTGTTAACAGTGTTCGGAAATTAAAACATCTCTATAACACTAAAAACATACACACAACATACACATCAAATTAAATAAAATAAAAAATAAAATCATCCACGATTATGGTTAAAAGTATAACCGAAAGCGCTCGAAATTATAGAACATTTAGACAATTTCTACACACTTTGTGTTCCAAAAAGAAACCATTTGTTCGAACACAAGAAAAATGAAACAAAAAGCTTAATCGTAGTACCTTGTCTGTCGTCTTTAATGAAGCATCAATATATATATATATATATATATATATATATATATATATATGTTTCATTAAATAATATATAAAAGTAAGTTCATTGGTCATTCATGCAACGAAAGCAGACTATCATTATTGTTTCGTCTGTGTATTTTTTGATATATTGAAAAGTAATTGTCATCTTTGTTAATGGCTTATATAAGCCGAAAGCTTAGATAGGATTTAAACATGTATCAATATGGTGATTTCCTTTCGTCTTTCAATGATAATGTTATTAAGCTTATCAGACAATATAAAAGGAACTTTAAAAAATATAGACAATTTTTTCTATTTATTTTATGAAACATACATCAAAGAAAAATTGCCTCCTAAATATATATATATATATATATATATATATATATATATATATATACATATATACATATATACATATATATATATATATATATATATATATATATATGGATCTTTTACCTGATTCCCTATCAGACACTAAAAAGATAAGAAAATCTTCAGTTTTACGTGGTAAGCTTCCCAAAGACCATTCTATTGTTTTATCGCGAAGATTTATGTTCAATTATTAAAATTAGCCCCCGAATTCGTTTGTTGGTGGTAAAAATATAGTGGACTGAAGAACATGCTGAAAATTGGTGCACGTCGCTTCGGATCAAATGCCATTGGCGTTAAAACAAAACTATGATTAGTTTGTTTTTTTTTCCTTTCCCCATCTGTCGCCATAATTTGCAATCATGCTGTATATATAATGATTATTGCGACGAGTCTAACGTAATTGTTCAGTAAATGCAACGCAAAATAAGCCGATTGCATAAAGACCGAGTTATTAATATCTCTTGATTATGATTGTGTCCGTGTCTTTTTCAATGCAAGTTTATTGCCTTCTTTATCGAGCCATATTTGGATTTCATTCCTCTTGTCGAGTAATCAGTTCTTACGATTGGCCGGGCTTTCAGATTTTGGCGGCAATTAATTTTCAGTCTACTTCCGTCATTGTTTTCTATTCTTTGTCTTTTTGGCCATTCAGGAATCATCGTATATACTTCTTTCTTTTTTTTTTTTTGTTGTTATAGTTTTCTTTTTTCTACGCCATCTTTTTTTCTTTATCTTCACTTTTCGTGCGTCTCTGTATATTCATTGCCTTAAACTTTCCACATTGTCATCTTCAAAGCTATCTAATAAATCCTTTACATTTACTCTTTCTTTCTTTCTTTCTTTCTTTCTTCTTCTTCTTAATTTTATTTCTCTCTAGTTTCTTTTACATTGTATGTCTGTCTTTTGTTTGTTTGATTCTTTCTTCTGATTATTATTATTATTTTCTCATTTCTTTTCCTTTTTTATTTGATTTTTCTTTCTTTCTTTCTTTCTTTCTTTCTTTCTTTCTCTCTCTCTCTCTCTCTCTCTTTTGGTTATTATTATTATCACAGTTCTTTTCCTTTTTCTTTTTTCTTTCTTTCTTTCTTTCTCTTCTGGTTATTATTATTATCACAGTTCTTTTCCTTTTTCTTTCTTTCTTTCTTTCTTTCTTTCTTTCTTTCTTTCTTCTGGTTATTATTATTATCACAGTTCTTTTCCTTTTTCTTTTTTCTTTCTTTCCTCTGATTTTTATTTTCTCATTTCTTTTCCATTTTTTCTTTCTTTCTTTTTTCTTTCTACTGATTATTATTATTATTATTATTATTATTATTATTATTATTATTATTATTATTATTATTATTATCTCATTTCTTTTCTTTTTCTTTCTTTCTTTCTTCTTTTATTTTCTTCCATCTGATTATTATTATTATTATTTTCTCATTTCTTTTCCGTTTTTATTTCATTCTTCTTTCTTTCTTTCTTTCTTTCTATTTTTTGATTATTATTATTAATATTACGACAGTTCTTTTCCTTTTTGTTTTTCTTTCTTTCTTCTGATTATTATTTTCTCATTTCTTTTCTTTTTCCTTCATTCTTTTTTCTTTCTTCTGATTATTATCATTATCATCATTTTCTCATTTCTTTCTTTTTTCTTTCTTCTTCTGATTATTATTAGTAGTAGTAGTATTAGTATTATTATTATTATTTTCCCAATTCATTTACTCTTTCTTTCTTTTGATTATTATTATTGTTATTATTCCCATTTTCTAGGTTTTCTTTCTCTGTTTCTTTCTTTGTTTCTTTCTTCCTTTCTTCCTTTCATGTTGCTGCTGTAGGCTTCTTGTACATCTACTTCTGTCCTTCTGTATCTGTTATTATTTGCCTTCAACTTTCACCATGCTCTGCTTCTTCGTCGTTATCTTCTGTATTTTCTCTCTCTCTCTCTCTCTCTTCTGATTATTATTATTATTATTATTATTATTATTATTATTATTATTATTATTATTATTATTGCAGCTGGTGTTATCTTAATCGTATTTAGTATAATGCCTACCACGGACCAAAAGATGTCTGTAGAGAACTGTTAATCTCCCGGGAGTGTAGATAATATACACCATCAATATGCAACAATTCCAATCACTAGATAAGTTATCGATAGTGATCATGATAGCCATATTGGATCCACACCCCGCCTCCAGTTTTCCTAAACATAAAAAAACGGAAAAAAAAGTTATCAAAATAATGCATCTCAGGTCAACAGCGGACATCAAATCACAAAAGTTGAATAAGATTAGTTGAAGTTCTGGAATGAATAACAAAAACCTTTAAAAATTGCGAATAGTCTAGAAATGTTCAAATAAAGATTAAGTCGTCGAAAAACAAACCCGAAAAAGAAGTTATTTGCTGGTTCAAAAATTAAAGATAAAAAAAAAAAATGCTGTCTTTTTTTTTATACATAACAGACAATCAAAAGAGAGCGATTAAAATCGACATAAAAATATGTTGGCTGATTGCATATCCATCAAATATGAGAGAGACATTTATAGTGTGGGGAGATCGACTGTGTATCAGATTCTTCTCAATTTCCTAATTTAAAAGAGAGTTTTTGGGTTATAAATTTACTTTATGATATCAAGTAATTTTGGTTAAACGCAATATGAATTTTATCTTTTAAAATTAAAATTATATTTCAAGATTTATAATCTATTATTTTTGATTTTTTACATAGGAATATTATTTAAATTATCTTATTACTAGTTTCTGCTTGTTATAAAAACTAGGTCATAACTGTTATGTAACACTAGTCAAAATTATTATTGTTGCTTCTTATCGCAACACTCTGGCTCTATACAATCTTCATTATTACTATTATTTTATTACTAGTTTTATTCCATCTTAAACCGTTGGTTTTTAACCCAACACTCTGGCTCTATACACTCTTCATTATTACTATTATTTTATTACTAGTTTTATTCCATCTTATTATTATTGCTTTTTATCCCAACACACTGGCTCTATACACTCTTCATTATTACTATTATTTTATTACTAGTTTTATTCCATCTTATTATTATTGCTTTTTATCCCAACACACTGGCTCTATACACTCTTCATTATTACTATTATTTTATTACTAGTTTTATTCCATCTTATTATTGTTGCTTTTTATCCCCACACTCTGGCTCTATACACTCTTCATTATTACTATTATTTTATTACTAGTTTTATTCCATCTTATTATTGTTGCTTTTTATCCCAACACTCTGGCTCTATACACTCTTCATTATTATTGTTATTTTATGACTAGTTTTAATCCATCTTATTATTGTTGCTTTTTATCCCAACACTCTGGCTCTATACACTCTTCATTATTACTATTATTTTATTACTAGTTTTATTCCATCTTATTATTGTTGCTGTTTATCCCAACACTCTGGCTCTATATATTCTTCATTATTACCATTATTTTATTACTAGTTTTATTCCATCTTATTATTGTTGCTTTTTATCCCAACACTCTGGCTCTATACACTCTTCATTATTACCATTATTTTATTACTAGTTTTATTCCATCTTATTATTGTTGCTTTTTATCCCAACACTCTGGCTCTATATATTCTTCATTATTACCATTATTTTATTACTAGTTTTATTCCATCTTATTATTGTTGCTTTTTATCCCAACACTCTGGCTCTATACATTCTTCATTATTACTATTATTTTATGACTAGATTTATTCCATCTTATTATTGTTGCTTTTTATTCCAACACTCTGTTTTAGCCAGAGTGTTGAGATAAAAAGCAACTATAATAAGATGGAATAAAACTAGTAATAAAATAATAGTAATAATGAAGATTGTATAGAGCCAGAGTGTTGGGATATAAGTTCCTGCTTAGTTTTTGAAATGCTTCTTTCACTGTTACAGTCCAACTTGTGATTTCAGCGGTTTCATTTGGATTGTTAATATTAGAAAATCTTACGGAGGCAGAAAATTTTAGACATTCCATTTCCGCCGATTAATCCTTGAGTAACTTCCAACTCCTGTGCATTAACCAGCTCTTCCCATGAGACCTTATTATTGTTTTCTAGTCAATAGAATAACATCTAAATTCCTGGCAACTGATCAAATATATTTTCGTACTGAGAACGCGTTTAATGCATAGACAAAAATAGAAATAGACGTTTCCTCATCGGATTTATTTAGTCTATACCTCGAGACGATCGTAAAAGTAGAAAATGACCCACCAGGTCTTATCGTTGCATATAATCTTAAGGATAAAATATCCGCAGATGACGTTGCATTTAAGGCAGACTTCTGAAGAACACGGGGAAAACATTAGACAAGCCATTTAAAATAAGCACAAAGTAGCGGCTATTATCTGTAAGAAAACAGAATTTATTACTATCAGCAACTAAGATATCACAAGTTGTGAGTAACATATCCGAAATTCCAAAATCAAGTATGTCTAGATATTTACAAATCCATGTTTTGTTATAACGGACGATGGATATTTGACATAGAAATCTGAAATCTCAAAATGATAGTGAAAATGTTTCTTTTCGTGTGCAGACAAAATGTTGCAGGACAAAATGACGCATGGATAAAAATATCGAATAGACAAAGTGTCGAACGGATTATTATCGAACGAACAACGTGTGGAATGGACAAAGTGTCAAAAGACAAAATGACGAATCGGTAAAATGTCGAATGGACAAAGTGTTGAATGGACAAAGTGTCAAAAGACAAAATGACGAATGGGTAAAATGTCGAATGGACAAAGTGTTGAATGGACAAAGTGTCAAAAGACAAAATGACGAATGGATAAAATGTCGAATGGACAAAGTGTTGAATGGACAAAGTGTCAAAAGACAAAATGACGAATGGGTAAAATGTCGAATGGACAAAGTGTTGAATGGACAAAGTGTCAAAAGACAAAATGACGAATGGATAAAATGTCGAATAGTTAAAATTTCGAACGGACTATTATCGAACGAACAAAGTGTACAATAGAAAAATTGTCAAAAGACAAAATGACGAATGGATAAAATGTCGAATGGACAAAGTGTTGAATGGACAAAGTGTCAAAAGACAAAATGACGAATGGGGAAAATGTCGAACGGGTTAAGTATCGAATAGTCAAAGTGTCGAATGGAAAATTGTCGAACTGACCAAATGACGAATGGACATAAAGGCAGAAATATTCAAAGTCGAGATACCAAATAGGAAAGCTCATTAGAACAACTGCTATGGAAATATTTATGGAAAAGACAGAGAGAAGCCACGTTACATCGGCGAGGAAAATGACTAGACCCGACATGACTGTTCAGATCCGATAATATCACAGATATTTTCTGTGGGTTTTTGTCTATAATTTTCAAGCAGCAGACAGAGCAACTGACTCAATGTAATCAATCCACTTCATGTCAGCGGCATATGTGAGACCATGAAGGTGCAATGAGTCACTCTCTTGGTGGTTAGCATCAGCCATATTGGTGCAAGGGAAAACGAGTTCTCTCAGATGATTAAGAGACAGCGCCTTTTGAAGTTGTTAAAATTGACAAGCCGATTCTTATCCGATATGCCATTTTCCAGATTAGTTGCCAGCCTTACTTTATTGAAATTATCGGACTTAAATGCCTTCAGAAAGTAAACAAAATATTCTGACGTTTCGGTTGTTGTACGCTATTACCTTCTTCGGGTGATTGGAATTTTGAATTGATATAGTGTTGAGGTGCAAAGGGTCACTCTCTTGGTGGTTAGCATCAGCCATATTGGTGGACTGCAAAACGGTTTCTCTAAGATGACTAAGAGACTTTTTTTTAAACTGTTAAAATTGACAAGCCGATTCTTAACCGATATTCCATTCTCCAGAGCAATTGCCAGTCATACTTTATTGAACTTATCGGATTTAGATAGTTTCAGAAATTGAACAAAGTATTCAGACGTTTCGGCCGTTGTACGCTGTGGTCTTCTTCAGTCGATTGAAATTTTGAACTAATATAGTCTTGAGGAAATATGGCCAAGTGGAAAAAAAACCTTGGTTGAAACCAATGAATTACTCCAAAGAGTTGTGAGTTCAATACCTAGCTAGAGCAACAAAAACGTGTTGAGTTAAAGGGAGATAACTGATATAAAGTATCCGGAAGAGGCATAACGCATGAAACTAGAACAATCTACCCCGGTGGAGTAAAGAAAGAAAAGGTTCGGTTCAAAATTGCAATCATCTGAAGAAGGTCGTACAACAATCGAAACGTTGTGAATAGTCCGAAAAATGTAGTGTACATAATTACAATACCCCATTCTCAGAAATAAAGACAATTATGGAAAGTATTCAGAAAGAGGAAAATATCGAAACAGAAAATTGTGATGATCTGATAAGTAATGGATGTGTGTGTGTGCGAATATATATGCGAACGGAAATATGATTATAAGATAGCATTTATCATCATTTTTACAACTACTTCTAAAACAATAAAAGACTTAATTAAAACCTGAATACAAAACAAAATAATAACAATAATAATAAGCTAAAACTTGAAGGAGGAATTTACTCTCTAACTTGTAATAATTGCCACAACGAAATAAATTGGAGGAACGTCAAAGAATTTAAATAAAATATGGTGTGTTGTTTAATATTAAATGTGACACAAATATAAAAATTAAATTGTCTAGACTATATACCAAAAGACGTCTAAGAACGAAAATATAAAACTTTTAGAGTTAAAAGTTTCAGCATTCCCCACAGAGTCGAGCACATGTTTCATCAACGGAAACATCAACTTAATCTGCTAAAGTCTTAAAAGACGAAATACGTCATACAATTATTTTGTCATTAATTATCCTAACACACCCACACACGCACACAAACACACACACACACACACACATATATATATATATATATATATATATAAAAGTGAACATAGAAGTCAACACTTAGAGGCGACAGTCTGTTTCATGCTATATGCAATCGTCAGGCCACATATCCTGTTATTTTTCTCGGCTATTTATATATATACGGGTTAGTGGTGCATTGTGGGTATTCTATTATGGCGGTTATTTTACCGGAAGTCGTTTGTTTATTTATTTGGGTCAAACTATATTGCTTGTTTTTATTTTTTATTTTTTTGTTTCTTATTTTATTTACTTATTAACGTAGTAAAAATTTGTTTATATCACTTATTTAACAGTTTTGTTTTGGTTGGAGAATTTAATTAAAGCTATTTGTTCAATTTTGGAGTTGATTGTTGTGGCCTGACGATTGCATATAGCATGAAACAGACTCTCGCCTCTAAGTGTTGACTTCTATGTTCATTTTTATATTTACACACGCTCAATCTCTGATATCGAGCACTTTATTCTATAAATATAGCACACCTTAAGACTATATATATATATATATATATATATATATATATATATATATATATATATATATAAAAGCGTAAAATATAATAATACTTTTACAAACTTTAGGGGATGGTTCCTCAAACCAAAATAAGGACAAAAGTCCATATAATCATATGTCCGCAAATCTTTCCTTTTTTAATAAAGTTTTTAAAAAACGTTTACGGTAGATGGCGCTGTGTTGTCGTAGACTAGGTTATATTTGTTATTCGTGTATATATCTGGCTATTCTATCTTTTACGTTTAACAAGTGCAGTAATATGTTAATTTCAGTTAAACAATGGCAGGATATTCTTATCGTGAGCAGGTAGATGTGATTTTTACATACGGCCACGCGAATGATGAACGCGAGGCTCCACAGCTGTATCAGATTGCGTTTCCAGACGGTAGGCAGCCGAGTTTTCTAACCTTTGCCGTTGTTTATCGTCACGTTGCTGTGACAGGATCCGTGGTACCACAAACTGTGGATTGAGAATGACTGCTCGTACGCCTGACCACGAAGAACACATTCTACAGGCTGTCGTCAATTAGCCCTAGCATCTCACAGTACTGCATAAAAGGGTATTTCAAGAGCAGCTCCTATATCCATAATTTGCAACGTTTTCAGGGTCTGACACACCACGGGATATGTTTATTTCATAAACAGTCGATTTGTTGTTTGTCTCTTCGGTCTTGTCGGAGGATGAGGCAATATTTAGACGAGATAGTATAACAAATTTACGTAAGCAGTATTTGTGGGCGGATCGGAATCGCCATAGTATAAGGTAGGCTAGACACCAGCATCATTTAATGATTAATGCGTGGGCTGGAATCTTAGGTGACTGTCTGATATGTCTATATGTCCTCCACGCACGACTTACTGGAGGTGTCTTCATGGAATTTATTTCGAATACATTTCCAGACCTGTTAGAAGATGTACCCATGCTAATACGAAGACGCATATAAATTGTGTATATTGGCAGCAATGCCTTTCTCATGCAAGTTTCGTTGAAAATGATTGAGGTGTAGTAGTTTAGTTTTCCATATAATGTCTCCTCTGTATATTTTTCTTTTCAGGACATAAATTATATAAAAAATTGTCCTAATGTTTTCCAAGCGCTTTCGGCTACTTTTAGTCATTATCAAGGCTGAGTTTTATTTTACTATTAACTGAATATATGCAATGTTTTATGTATGTATCTAGAGTTATAGGAAAGTTTATTTTTCAAACACGGTCAGCATATTATGGCCGTCTTCATAGTTGATATCATTGAGTGTTGGTTATGTTAGATCTGCATGTGCATTTAAATGTGACCTAATTGAGCTATAGGGAGGGGGATATAAAGTCAGTGTTTTTGTTAAATATGTCGTAGTATATGCAGTATAATATTGATACGCTAAAATGTACATCTTGTAGGTGAATTCTTATTTTTGACAATTAGGTTAACGGTTTTAAATATTTTATAATGAATAATTAAGTTAATTTTCTTGTTTTTGTCGACTGGAGTTGTGTATTTTTTGGGGGGTGGAATTCAGTTTTTACATAATTTATGCCCCGAAAAGTTAAAAAAAAACCAAAACAATACGAACAAATGAGAAATTATATAAGAAAAATCTCAACCCCCTTACCTTGACATTTGCTATGAATTATAAAAAGAGACATTGATTTTTATTCTCTGTTCTGCTTCACTTAGCGTATGGTGCACTTTACGTTTTAAGTTATTTACTTGATGGGATTTTTTTTTTTTTTTTTTTTGATGTTTCCAGTTTTTTTTCTTTTTTTCCCAATTTTTTTTCCCCAGATACCAATATGTTTCAATATTTTTATATTCGAGAATTGCATAATTCGGATTTTTTCACCAATCAAGTATAGTTATATATATATATATATATATATATATATATATATAGAGAGAGAGAGAGAGAGAGAGAGTGAGAGAGAGAGAGAGATAGATAGATAGATCGATCGATCGATAGATAGATAGATAGATAGATAGATAGATAGATAGATAGATAGATAGATAGATAGATAATACCAAATTGTAATTGGTAAGGGTTAT
Organism: Acanthosepion lycidas; assembly: GCA_963932145.1. Lineage (NCBI taxonomy): Eukaryota > Metazoa > Mollusca > Cephalopoda > Sepiida > Sepiidae > Acanthosepion > Acanthosepion lycidas. The sequence goes on from OZ010612.1 coordinate 67,447,706, forward strand.
TCCAAAGAGGAATTTTAATGCATATGAAAGCTCAAAAAAAGTAAAAAGAAAAAAATCCCTTACTATACAGGTAATTTACATTAATCCGAAAAAAAAGCTTAGACAGAAGCGTCTATCTTTTTAAATTTGAATTTTTTAATGTAACTGTAACAACAAAAACATTTCGATCTCATATTTGCCTTGATTAAGTCGGAAGACGAAACGCGTCGGCAAAATCTAAGATTTTTTTCCAATTTCCAATTGTCATCGGATTCATTTTTATTTCGCATTTTTCCCAAAAAATTTTTTGCCAAAATGGTTCTCATATTGTCGATTTTTCCAGAGACTTTCGTCCACTTCTTTAGCTATTATCAAAAGGGTTTTGTTTCTGGTGTTATTAGTTTTTTTCTCTCCATGATTTGAATAGTTAAAATGCATTTTATTTTTTTGTGTTATTTTGAATAATAGGAGCGTTTAGTCTAAGCTTTTGCCTGTTGAGCGCGGCTGGAAATCGAGCGTGCGTCTTTTTTATTTTTCACAAACTTTCAACATTTTATTCCCGCTGTTAAATAAGGTGAGGTTGTGAGTTGTAGAGTGAGGCTTAATATATATTATTAAGTATTAGGTATATTACGTATAGATGTTTTCGGTAATGTGATTTATATAGAATGTTTGTGGTTTTGACCAGGATTTTTCTGAAGGCTTCTTGTAAATTGTAGGCAGGTACATGTTTTTTTAAATAGTACTATAGTCTGATAAGTGTCACGTCTACTCAAGGAAGTGGTAGTATGTTCGATCTAGTTAGTTTTCTTGCTGATGTTACAGTGTAAACATTGCCGCTCCGCTAGCAGTGTGCACCAAGAAGGAAGAAGTTGCTTTAGTGGAACTTACTTCTCACCAATGGAATATGGGAGGAATGAGGGTTGTTTGTTATGTGGGTGGCATCGCGGGTCTTAGCCATGAAGCTTTGAATTGGCGATCCAAGGATTGCAAACCAAGCACTTTCCACGGAAGTAGCGATAGAACAGTTAGACGCTTACTATATCCCATCTGTAAGAGAGAGGTTGTAGGATAGAAATATTTTGTTCCCCACAAAGAAGGGGGTCGCTTTTGAACTATCGATACTGGTCTGAGCAGCTCCTGCCCAAATATGGCAACATCACTCAATTTTCGGGCTAATCTGGTTCTTGTGATGGTAGAGACTAAATTGGGGAGCCAGGTACTTATTGTAACGCTACAGGGAACTGGACATTTTTTCTGGGCATCTTTAGCGATGGATCGCATGTAAGACTTCCGCTTGAAGTTAAACAAGCTTATTTATTTATTCCCACGGTATTTAAAGTTCAATGATCTGTTAAGATACGGAACTTTCCACAGGGGACATCGTAGGTGGCGGTAGTTCTGAGTTAGATTGGCGATGATGTAATATAACTCCTTTGGTTTTCGAGGTTTTGAATGTAAACAGGCAGAGAGATCAGCTGCCAATATTTGGTGATCAGCAGTTTCAGATGTGTATCCATATATCGTCCTATAAATAAACATTGTGTTTTATAAATATGAATAATGGTTTTAAAGTCTGATTTTTGTATTGTTCTAGTTTTAACGTGCTATCGATTGGTGTGCTGTATCGAAAATGTCTCGGGAATGTCCATCTTCTCAAGCCAACCCTACACAGTAACTGGATAGCTAAAGAAAATACAGAGAGAGTTTCATGCACTTTGATCCCCAGCTTAATAGTCGCTGCGAGCAGTTGAACAGACGCCAGCAAAACGGCTCTTTCATCTTCCCTCCAAATTGAGATCCGTTCTTAATTGCATTCCTGTCGATTCAATCTTTTGTCGATTCCACTGATTGTTACTACTCAGCAATTTTGGCAAAGCCCAGAGGAATATCTTTTTTTTTACATTTTTTCCATTCTTACTGTGCTCAGGCAACTAGTGTTAATTTTACTATTGCAAACATCGGAATGTTGTCTTGAACGATCTTTTTTTTTCAAATCGAAGAAAGTAAGCCAGTAATTTAGCCTTTCTGAAGGTCGCATTCCAAAACCTACACTGCTGTGACCATGGCCAGGATTGTGATTTCAGTTTACTCTGATTTCGTCACAGATTAAGTTCGGTCAATTCTGGAGAAATATACAAAGGAATGTATAATGGATCCTTGCATATTTTTCTGTTAATATTAGAGACTATATAAATATTATAAATTCGCCTCTCACTAGAAACGTTTGTTATCTGGAGGTGCATTAGCATGGCGAGAAATGTCATAAAAAAGCTAAACAAAGTACTAAGAAACAGGAAGATTTCGTTAGAAAGAAAGAAAGAAAAGAGTGATGAACTTCTATGTAATATGAATCCTCCTATATGCCAGTGGATGCTGGACAATCTCCTCATGTCCTCCAAAAGCTAAGCAAAGTATTAAGAAAGAGGAAGATTTCGTTAGAAAGAAAGAAATGAGTGATGAACTTCTATGTAATATCAATGCTCCTATATGGCAGTGAATTCTGGACAATCTCCTCATGTCTTCCAAAAGCTAAGCAAAGTATTAAGAAACAGGAAGATTTCGTTAGAAACAAAGAAATGAGTGATGAACTTCTATGTAATATCAATCCTCCTATATGGCAGTAAATGATGGACAATCTCCTCATGTCTTCCAAAAGCTAAACAAAGTATTAAGAAACAGGAAGATTTCGTTAGAAACAAAGAAAAGAGTGATGAACTTCTATGTAATATCAATCCTTCTATATGGCAGTAAATGATGGACAATCTCCTCATGTCTTCCAAAAGATAAACAAAGTATTAAGAAACAGGAAGATTTCGTTAGAAACAAAGAAAAGAGTGATGAACTTCTATGCAATATCAATCCTCCTATATGGCAGTGAATGCTGGACAATCTCCTCATGTCTTCCAAAAGCTAAACAAAGTATTAAGAAACAGGAAGATTTCGTTAGAAACAAAGAAAAGAGTGATGAACTTCTATGTAATATCAATCCTCCTATATGGCAATGAAGCTTCACAATATCCTCGTGTCTTCCAAAAGCTAAGCAAAGTATTAAGAAACAGGAAGATTTCGTTAGAGACAAAGAAAAGAGTGATGAACTTCTATGTAATATCAATCCTTCTATATGGCAGTAAATGATGGACAATCTCCTCATGTCTTCCAAAAGCTAAACAAAGTATTAAGAAACAGGAATATTTCGTTAGAAACAAAGAAAAGAGTGATGAACTTCTATGTAATATCAATCCTTCTATATGGCAGTAAATGATGGACAATCTCTTCATGTCTTCTAAAAGCTGAACAAAGTATTAAGAAACAGGAAGATTTCGTTAGAAACAAAGAAAAGAGTGATGAACTTCTATGTAATATCAATCGTCCTATATGGCAGTGAATTCGACATTTTATTAACCGCGCAGTTAGTGTTCAATTTTATAAAATCTTTTTATTGAAGGAATTTTGCAGTTAAAAGAGTTTCTCAAGTCAACTAATTTATTGCTCTATCTAATATTGATGCTCAAGTCTAGGATCGATGGTTTTCTTCCACACATACACCCATGAACTCTTCCTCCTACTTTGTGACGCTCTACATCGAGGGGCTCTTTGGTTTTATAGAGGCTGAACAAAATTAAAACTTATCTCATTTATTAAATGTTGTAGCACACTTACGGGTGTAATGAGTATGTCCCCATTCACATAAATGCAGTAGTATATGCTGTATGTTGGCCTGCAGTTGGAGATTTGTCTCCAGCTAGGCTGGTCAAACTCTCTGCCTCCGAGTAGAAAGGATCCCCAGGCGAGGCTATGGCGGAGAACAGAGCGTCGTCTAGGTAAACAGCGCCTCGACCCCGTTTTATACAGTGTCTACGGGGAATTTTTGGTCGGATACCCCACATTAAATTCGGCCTTGTGCCACATCTAACTTCGTGGGTCAGTTGGTAGATATTCTGCAGTTGGAGATTCTGGTCAAACTCTCTGCCTCCGGGTAAAGAGGATCCCCAGACGATTCTCTGCCCTCCGGCATAGCCTCGTCTAGGGAAACATCTACCCGACACCGTTTTATATAGGGCCTACGAGGAATTTGTGGCTGAACCTACGGGCTTGGATATCCACATTAAACTCGGCCTTATACCACATCGGACCGCGTGGGGCAGTTGGTAGATATCCTGCAGTTGGAAATTTATTTTTTTTGTATTTTTTGACTCACTTCTAACAGTTGACTACTTCTACGCGCCGCTGGCTAAACTTATGTGTTGTCCGTGTCCTAAGTATTATCGTTCATTGCCAACCTTCGTTTGATTATTCTATTCAGTAACCTTCCCTAGGTTACAACATAAGCTATTCCTTTTATTTTGCAACGTTCTAACTTGAGCGGCTCTTCGGCCTTGAACACAATAAAAAAAAAGAGCTATCTCCTTTATTAAATGTCTTATAATTTTCTTCTCAAGAATGTTTACATTGTGGAAGCGATTCCCACATTGGTGTTTCCCAGATTACTACAATCTTAATCTGTTCAATTCTAGGTTTAATCGTTATATTCCCCACATATTCTTATAAAGTCTTCCTCTTAATTTGTACCGTTCTCCCTCGAGCTGATTTTGGGAATTGGACAAGCTGAGAAACTTTTTAAAAACAACCTTATCTCCAAGGCAAAATTTGTTATAAAAGATGGTACGATATACATGTGGTGTTGTAAATGCCGTGCTTTGAAGCCAACAAATCGGTACTTATTCTCATCGGTAGATTTATTTACAATTAATATTAATATGTTTGACAAAATTTCGTCGTCTTGCTACAATAAAATCTCATTCACTGTCGCATTATGACGGATTATTCTGAATAATATTTTAACGAACGATAATAGAACAATATGCTTTTCTTGCCTTTAAGTGGAGAGCGTTTGTTTTAATTTTTCTGTCAAGATAAAGTATGCTTTTAGATAACAAGCGATAGGTTTTTATCGAACTGGTAATTAGTTGTTGTTTTCGACTGGATATTTATGCTAGTCATGTTATTAAAAGTCAAAAGGACAACGAAGCAAAGACAAAACGGATGCGTTGTCTATCAGAGTTGGATTACTTTTCATAAGAATCGAATTCGACCTCATATTAACTTCAAAGTTTGCTGTATTTGGATCATGCAATTTGTTTATGTTTTTAGAAACATCAATGTAAGTCGATACAACAGGCAATATCAAGATGGGCGATGGCACTAAAATGAACAAATATATTGAAACAGATATGCCGGTTACAGAGAAAAGCGCACACTGTCATATATATATATATATATATATATATATATATATATATATATATATATTAGGTTGGTGCAAAAATAATGACGTAATAATGTCGTTTTTGACGTAATTTTAACGTCAGTAGACGACATTATTACGTCATTATTTTTGCACCAACCTAATATATATATATATATATATATATATATATATATATATATATATATGTGTGTGTGTGTGTGTAAATATTTAAATTATTTTCAGATAGAGAGTCGCTGTAATGGAACAAAATTACTAAAAAGGCAAAAACATTCTTTACCGACGCATTTTCTATTCTGAGAGACTTTATTATGGTAAATTTAAGAATTATTTTGTTACACTTGTTTATATAGATGAACAAGGATCTCATTTGTCTTTATATATATATATATATATATATATATATATATCACACATTATGAAATGGACAAAATCCGAAAATTATTTTAAGACATTTTTATGTTTATACATTTTTTTATAGATACAAATATTTAAGTAAATGCTCTCTTTATCAGTATTAAACAACATTTACCGGCCTAAATGTCCGAGAAATATTCACAGAATATATTCGTCCTCCAACAGGATTCGAACCTGTATCCTATACAGATACGTCATTTAGCTTGACGTACCTTTCACCGATTTGGCCACAGATAAGCATTCGGTTAGCAAGGTCGAATATCCTGTATTTAAACTTCAATCTTCTATGAATCCCTCATGTACATTCATATCTGCTCATGGCATATCAAATGTAAACAAAGTTCGACAAATATTTTAAGACATTTTCATGTTTGCACTTTCTTTTTATAGATACAAATATTTAAGTAAATGCTCTGTTTTATAATAAACTGTATAAAACAACACTTACTGGCTTGAATGTCCGAGAAATGTCTTAAATATATATATATATATATATATATATATATATATATATATATATATATATATATGTTTGTGTGTGTGTGTGTGTTTATGTGTGCGTATGTGTAAATATGTCCCTTATTTTCAGATAGAATCTGTAAAGAAATAAAATGAATAAAAAGACGCATTTTGTATTTAGAGAGACGTTATTATGGTAAATGTAGGAACAGAAGAGCAACGATGTCATTTGCCTTGTTATATATATATATATATATATATATATATATATATATATGTATATATATATATATATATATATATATATATATATATATATATATATCATACTTATCTGTCTATCTTTTCTGTATATATACATATATATACATATATAAATATATATATATATATATATATATATATATACTCAGTACCTGAACATTGCGTTGTGCATGAAACTCCTAGTCGTGCTACACGTGAGGAGTAGTATATATATATATATATATATATATATATATATATATATATATATATATATATATATCCAAGCTTTAGATAAGACCGGTGAAGCTCAAGGTTTTGCTTTGGGTGATCTCGAAAATGGGTGACAGGGTTTGGTATACTGGTATTCTCCGCAAGTTGAGAGGACATGGTATTTCCGGGCGTTTTTTTTTTAACTGATTCAGTCTTTCTTATCTAATCGTGGAATGAAGGTTGCCTGAATGGCAACTCTTCTAGATCATTTTTCTACTAATGAAGATGTCCCCTAGGACTCTATCCTTGGACCTACTTTATTCATAATTTTCATCAGACCTTCCTGGTAACGTCAGTTTTCAGCCTGTTGTCCATTCTGTTGAAACAGCCATTTACTCTTGTCTCGATAATAAGTCTAATCAGTTCGATGAGGTGAAACTGACAGGTGTTTTGAAATAACCTAACTCTGGTAAGGAACGATTTGCTCATTTTAGCGCCTCAAAAAATTCTCTCTACTAATCACCTGCAAAACTACCAATAGCATGATTGATGTCCATTTCAACGACAAAACTTGTTGGCCTTTTCTGGCTAACAATCTCGGCTGATATGAATTGGAAAGATTATATTGAATCCATTATTAGGCCAGCGGCTAAGAAAGTCGGTTCCGTGTGTCGTGTTAGACAATTCTTCTCTCTAAAATCTATCTTGCATATTTATAAGTCTACCATTCGTCCAATATTTTAATATTACTGCCACATCAGGTCTGCTGCTTCTGCTTGGTTTTAGAGATTCTTGATAAAATCCAAAGAAGAATCTGCAATTTTATTGCTCCTGACCTGGCATTTCGGCTTCAGTCACTTTCCCACCGTCATAGCGTAGCTTCACTGGGCCTTTTCTATAAATATTTTCGTAGTAATTGTTCTAAACTTTCATCTATGGTACCTCGTCTTTATGAATTTAAACGCAGTACTAGAGTGACGGCAAGGTCTCATCATTTTACAGTTGAAAATGGCGAGATCTAATCGTAAGTTCAATAGTAACAGTTTCTTCTATCGCACTTCTCACTCTCTTCCGGCTTTTCGAATTGTCTCCATATTTTTGGTATATCGGGTCCGTAACGATCCTTCAATATTTGTCTATATTTCTGAGATGAGGTATTTTGAAGGTTGTCCTGATGATATATGGACCACAGATTTTTTTGTATTTTTTCCGAAAATCCCTTCACATTGTGTAGGCAGATCGAGTTTGTTTTCTGAGTGTTGTTATCCACTTGTACCCTTCCATCCCAGTTTGTTGGGGTTGTTTTCATGTACCCCGGGTAGTTGTTACGTTGTAGGGTACTGCTTATACTGAACACTTCTTATTCATGTGTCTCTGGGTCACCACTTATGACTTTTGTTCTGATTTCTACGATACAACAGTCTAAAGCTTAATTTAACAATTGGACAATTTTGCTGTTACACCCAGTATAATATATATATATATATATATATATATATATATATATATATGTGTGTGTGTGTGTGTGTGTGTGTGTGTGTGTGTGTGTGGTAGGAAATATTTAACAGGCCATGTGAAACGAACTTTTGTCTGCTGAGATGATGCCATTAATCCAAACAGAAGCGTCAATCTGATGCTCTCGCCTCAACGAAAAATAGAATTTTATTTTGTTTTTATTTGTTTGTTTAATTGTTTACCGGTTGACCTTCTTACTTCTTGCTGTCATAATTGATTTCCAAAAATCGTGAGATAAAATTGCTTTCATCTTTTTTTTTTTTTGACATTATATCACTGGACGCAAATCTGAATGCCAGAAAGAGACAGGCTATGTAAAAACCTAAGAAAAACACCTACGCTAAATTTATACAACATGCGTAAACGGACTAGCATTTTCTGTCGACATAAAATAGGAAGATTATATTGAATCCATTGCTAGGCCAGCAGCTAAGAAAGTCGGTTCAGTGTGTCGTGTTAGACAATTTTTCTCTCTAAAATCTATTTTGCATATTTATAACTCTACCATTCGTCCAATATTTGAATATTACTGCCACATCAGGTCTGCTGTTTCTGTTGCATATGTAGATATTCCTGAAAATATCCAAAGAAGAATCAGCAATATTACTGGTCCTGACCTGGCATCTCGGCTTCAGCCATTTTCTCACCGCCACAAAGTTGCTTCCCCCTGCCTTTTCTATAAATAATTTCATGGTAATTTTTCTGATGACCTGGCATCTCGGCTTCACATACTTTCCCAACGCATCTTTGTGCCTCATTTACACTGCGTGCCAAATTATTATCGAGATAACTTTTTTGTTTTTCCATATTTTTCTTCACACACACATATATATATATATATATATATATATATATATATATATATATATATATACAGTGTGCCAAATTATTATCGAGATAACTTTTTTTCTAATATTTCAAAAACTGTCCAATCAATTCACAGAAAATTTTCACACAATGTTGGCAACACTAACTTACGCAATCACGGAAATGTTCATACTGATCTGCGCAATGTAAACAAACTGGCGCCATATTTGTTATCAGCACGGTGATTTGAGCGTGCCAAATTATTATAAAAGTGTAAGAATTTAGTGAAAAGATGGGCCGTAAAAGCAGTTTAAGTGATGCTGAAAAGAAAACTATCACCCCAGAACTCTCAAAAGGTAAATCTACCCTAGAAATTTCCAAAAATGATAGGGAGGTGTCATCAAACAGTGGAAAAGTTCACCGCCGACCCTACATAAGTACGCAAAAGGGCAGATAAAGGCAAGCCGAGGGTTATTTCACGTCGTCTCATATCACGACTTAAATTAACAAATTCTATGGATCGTCGAATTCTTCAAGCAATTTCAAAATAGGGAAAGCACATTCCCTTTTAATTTATTTAAAACTGTGCCTTTGTCTGTATCTGTTATTATTTGTTTGATTATCTTATTTATTAGCTTCTTTTGATCATAAACATTCACGTGCAACTTTAATAAATGTTTTGTTTGCTCAATTCTGGGAATTTTACTAAAGCTTTCTAATAATTTGACACGCTCAAATCACCGTGCTGATAAAATATGGCGCCAGTTTGTTTACATTGCGCAGATCAGTACGAAAATTTCCGTGATTGCGCAGGTCAGTGTTGCCAACATTGTGTGAATTGATTGGACGGTTTTTGAAATATTAGAAAAAAAGTTATCTCGATAATAATTTCGCATGCAGTGTATAAATACTTTTACGGTGATTTTTGGAATGACCGCTTTCCTATGGTACCTAGATTTTATAAATTTAAGCGCAGTACTAGATGGTCTGCAGGGTCTCACCAATTTACTGTCGAATTGGCTAGATTTAAACGGAAGTTCTCTGATAACAGTTTCTTTTGTCGCACTTCTCGCTTGTGAAAATCTCTTCCGGCTTTTTCCTTTCCAATCAAGATTGATTTTCAAAAATTTAAATGTAATGTCAATCGTTACCTGCTGTCTTGAGTGCACTTCTAGTCTCGCTCCCTAATGTTTTTCATTTTTCTCCTTTTCTTCTAGACAGAGGAAACCATTTTGTCTTAGTGATTTTATCGCTTTGATTTGGTTGATATTATATAAAAAAAAAATTCTTCGATGGATGGTCACATACGGTCGTATACCAAAAAATATCATGTCCGATGAGCTGGCAACATGCACGTGTATATATATATATATATATATATATATATATATATATATATATATATATAGTTTATGCAAACCTAGGTAATCCGCATGGGTAGAACCAAGGAGGATGATATCCAGAGAGCTCAATGTAAAATTCAGAGCAGATATGTTTGAATAAAAACAGACCACTTTAAGGTTCCATGTAATAAGTTATTTCACCACAACCCCTTTAACAGGGCTCTGGATCATCAGACTTTACTTCCAAAGGTTGAAATGAATATATATATATATATATATATATATATATATATATATATATATATATATATATATATATAATACATAATATATATAATATATATAAATATATATAATATATAAATATATATAAGTATATATAAAATAAATAAATATATATAATATATATATATAAATATATATAATATATAAATATATATATATATAAATATATATATATATATATAATATATAAATATATATAATATATAATATATACAATATATATATATATATATATATATATATATATATATATATATATATATATATATATAGAGAGAGAGAGAGAGAGAGAGAGAGAGAGAGATATCAAGAACAGTAAGATATATAATCCGGTGTTTTTATTTTTACAAAACAGTGCTCGATGTAAATTTACAGAGAATAAATATTATAAATTAACTGATTTAAAATATGGTTTCTTCGCTGCACAGTAATAACGATGTTTCAAAAATGGAAGCTAAAAACTTTAAATTTATTTATATAATTAAATTATTAAATTAAATCATTTTTATTAACTATTGTTGTATCAATTATGAGTTACGTTCGAAAAAGAGGTTAAGTTTAGGGAGGGTAGGGGGTATTTTTCAACGAATTCTGACATCCGTTAAATGCATGTCGTCTGGGTTTTTTTTTATTATTATTAACGGCAAAAAGTTTTTCGGCCTTTTTTTGTCTTACTTGTATATACTTAAAGATTCTTTCTCGGGGTGCTTAAAGGGTTAGCATACGTTTTATTTAACTACACTTTTAAAATTGCTTTTGTTTTCCAGATAAAGTGTTTAACCATCTTTTCACAGTTTCAGGTGGATGGGGTTGGAATTCACTTCAATCTTTCGGACATAACTTAAAGCCTTTTCTAAATGCCCATACAAATCCACACAGCGATCCTCCCGGGTCCTGTATTTAAATTTGGAATTCTACTCCAACTGACCTCTTGCAGTTTCTCTCGTTTGTTTCAGGTCATATCCTTACTCTTCAGCCATGATTTCATTTGACCTTCCTCAATGAAAGAAATTTACAGCATCAATACATCTGACTGGTACCACTCCCTACTTCCTTCCATTATGGCTTTATTTTACCCGCTACCTTTTAGTCTGAGTTGAATTTACAAAGACGATTGTCAGGTTTCTTGATGTATGAATTGTAATGTGTATATATATATAAACCCTGTCTTTTTAAAAATTAAGCAGTATTAATTACATTTACCGCGCTGAATGTAAATTCTACGAAATGACTCGAACATTCAGGCCGGCATATATATATATATATTTATATAATTTATTTTAAGATATTAAGATTGTTAAAAATAGCTACATAATCACAGTTATGTTTCAACACCATAAATGTGTCTCCTCAGGTGATGTTAAACTACTGGTGATTGAAAGTTAATTGAATTTCAAAAACAGAATACTTTTTCGAATCCCAGCTTGCTTTGTTACATTTACTTATGTAGAAAATATCTTGAAACAGGCATGGATACATCTCCTCTTCTCTCCCCAGTTATGGGAAAATAGAAGGACTTTTGGTTGGTAACTATTCTATCACAGAAAGAATCGTCCAATCTGTGGTTGCAGGAAACGGCTTTTAAATTTTAACGCCTCCAAAACAATATTGCTCATATTTACCCACCACAGAGGACCATTCCTGTCTCCAATCAGAATGGCTGATGTCCAACACCACGAGAGCGCTTCGATGCGCCTGCTTTGTCTGTCTGATGATATGAGATGGAACAAATACATAGACTCAGTAGCTTCATCTGACGCATGGAAAGTTGGTTCTCTGTGTCGTGCCAGAAAGTTTTTTTCTCGTCTGAGTTCATCCTTCAAATCTGTAAATCAACCATCCGCCCTTGCGTGTAATACTGCTGTCATATAAGGTCTGGTGTCCTCGATATAAGTCTCGAAATCCTCGTCAAAATCCAGAGACCAATATGCAATGTTATAGGTCCTGATCTGGCATCTAGTCTACAGTCGCTTTCTCACAGATGTGCCGTGGCTTCCTTCTGTCTCATGTACAAGTATTTTCACGTCAACTGTTCCGACGAGCTACTTTCGCTGATTCCCAGACTGCATGAACTTAAGTGAGCTACTAGTTTGGCATCTCGGTCCCACACTTTCACTGTAGAAAAGGTTAAATGTAACCATATCTTCTACTTGAACAGCTTCTTCTCTCGCGTTTCACGTCTGTAGAACTCCCTTCCTCTTACTTGCTTCCTGATGACTATGATCTTCAAATATTCAACTGTAACGGCAATCGACATTTTCTGATACATTGATCTTGTCCCCCGCCTTTCTCTTTATCCTTTCCCCAAACCCTTTACTCTTGCTCCCTGTCCTTTGTAACCCATTACGTATTAGTAGTACTGCTGCATTATTTGGATGAAATGCTTAAAAAAATAGAGTCATGATCACCCAAACCTGTGTCACGTATGGCACTACTTTGAATTTTTTTGGCGCATGATGGACTCTGCAGTCGCCTTCGACTTATTAAAATCCAACAGCCTTCTTAGAACCGAACAGCCACGTTACGATTTGATTATAGTCAAGAAAGATTGGCAGAACCAGCCAGATCTTTCGGAGAGGATCAAATACAGAGAATCAGTGTCCATAATACTCTCCAAGAACTCAAAACAACTCTCCTCAGATAAAGGCGCGTTTCTGTGTATGTGTATATCCTTGAATAAGACTGATAAAGTTCATTTGACTGGGTTTTTATTGTTTTTCTTGAATACGCAATGTTTTCTTTTCTGAAATAATGAAATTCTCTACAATTTTTTTTTTATTACGATCGCTTTAGGCCAAATTGTAAACCGTTTTCCTTAAAATAAGTGTTGTGTAAGCGTTATTTTAGAAGATATAAAGTGTTGGTTTGGAATTTTGTTGATATAGTGGTTGTCAGTTCAATCCCTGGGGCGGGTAGTGTGTACTTACACTCAGCTCAAACGGGTGAGCAATACCCCGGTAGATTAAATAAAGGATTCATTTCAGAATTGGTGACCTAGTAATTGTGAGTTCAATCCCTGAGTCGGGCAGTGTGTACTTGGAGAAGAGTGGAAACAGAGAGATCGTCAGGCCACATGTGCTGTTACTTTTATAGCTGAGAAAAATAACAGCGCATGTGGCCTGACGATTGCATATAGCATGAAACAGACTGTCGCCTCTAAGTGTTGAATTCTATGTTCACTTTTATATTTACACACGCTCTATCTCTGATATTGAGCAATTTATCCCATAAATATAGCACACCTTAAGACTATATTTCTTCATACATATATATATATATATCTATATATATATATATATATATATATATATATATATATATATATATATATATATAATTATTTATTTTTAAAGAAAAAAAAATTATAACATAAATATGTTATAAAATCACTACAAAAATAGCCATTTTGTTTCAACACCCTCGGTGTCTTATCAAGTGATGACGTTGAATGTAAAATAAATGGTTTTAAAAGTTTCAAATTAATTAATATTCTACGCAAGGGGAAAACGTTGTTACAAAGGCTAGATGGACCAATCAGAACACAAGTACATGAAAAATGTATGTGTATGTATATATATGTATATATATGTATGTATGTGTATGTATATATATGTATATATATGTATATATATGTATGTGTATATATGTATGTATATATATGTATATATATATATATATATATATATGTATATATATATATATGTATGTATATATATGTATATATATATATATGTATATATATGTATATATGTATGTATATATATGTATATATATATATATGTATGTATATATATGTATATATATATGTATGTATATATATGTATATATATGTATGTGTATGTATATATATATATATATATATATATATATATATATGTTTGTGTATGTATATATATGTATATATGTGTGTGTGTGTTTACTTATGTAGGTTTGCAGTTGTATATATGTATGTTGACACCTACTATATATGAAATTGTTTATGTGTACGTGTAGGTAGGGAAACTTGGGTATGTCATTACGGCCACATGAGTTAGTATATATGTGTGTATATATGTTTATTTTTGTGTATTGCTGTGTATATATATATTTATTTGTAAGTATGTGTACACATATTTGTGTGTATATTTGTGGGTACATATATGTATATGTGTATGTATGTGTATGTGTACTTGATACCATGGAAATGTATACGTATGTATATGTTTATGTATGTATGTGTAGATATTTCGGTGTGTATGTATGTATGTAAATTTATGTATATGTGTGAGTATGTGTGTATGTGTATGTATATATGTATATGTATGTGTATATGTATATATATGTATATATATGTGTATATGTATATATATGTATATATGTGTGTATATGTATGCATATATGTGTATATATATATATATATATGTTTGTATGCGTATATATGTGTGTGTATGTGTGTGTGTGTGTGTATATACTTATATGTATATGAGGTGGACATCGTAGTTACCGATGGGTGTTGACTTTAATGTCCGTTTTTTCTTTTTTTTTTTTTTTTACATACACTATTTTAATATATTAAATAATATTCATTTTAATCATTTTTATCTTTGTATATTTACTCGCTTAAGTTAGATTTCAATAGGTTGTTAACATTCATGCAATGACATTTTCTGTCTTAAATATTTATCGGTTGGGGTATCCAACTGTCTGGGTCAATGTCTGTGGATGTGTGTGCATGTATTTATATGTATCTATGTGTATGGAAAGTGCATCCACTTTTAATTATGTATGTATGTACGTGTTTGTTGGTTCCCCCCCCTTTTTTTTTTTTTTTACATGACAGACCGTGGAGATGTTCTCTGTCTTGTCCCTTTTTTGTGTGTGTATATGTCTTGGTGCTTATGTATTAGAATCTGACTGCGTTTGTTTTACGCGTGAGTTTAGGACCCCATTTACACACCATGAGGATTAAAATGTATACATTGTAAAAAGACCGGATATTAAATATAGCTAAAGTAACTTCAATGAAAAAATAAATTGAATAACATATATATTTCTTCTTTTCTCCACAGTAATTTTATAGTTGTAAACTTGATAGCGAATAAATGTTAAATTTTGATTTTGTAATTAGCAGTTTTAAATATTAATATTAAATTTTATCATATAATTTAGTAATTATTCGTTGGAATAAATTATTTTTTAATACTAAACATCTGAATAGATATTATAACATGACTTCGCTATCGAGCTTTTTGAATTTTCTTGTGCTTGTGTTCTGATTGGTCCATCTAGCCTTTGTAACAACGTTTTCCCCTTGCGTAGAATATTAATTAATTTGAAACTTTTAAAACCATTTATTTTACATTCAACGTCATCACTTGATAAGACACCGAGGGTGTTGAAACAAAATGGCTATTTTTGTAGTGATTTTATAACATATTTATGTTATAATTTTTTTTTCTTTAAAAATAAATAATTATATCTGCTCTACTTTGTATTGAGCACTCTTTTAAGAATAGTAATTGTTGGTTATTGGAATTCATTCCATATACACCAATCATATACTTGGGTATATATATATATATATATATATATATATATATATATATATATATATATATATATATTCATTTAATCATATTTGATATCTGTTTCTGTTTTTCGCAAAATCATTGTATAATTTATAATTTCAACCGTTAGGCTTTCAAAAATTTTAATTAATTTTGAATAATTCCAGTGAAAATCCTCAATGTGGTGTGTATATGAATGTTCGATTTACATCATGTACTATTTCATGGTGGAGTAGTGGATAGCGACACGGGTTGAGGAATTGCAGAGCCAAGTTCGAATTCCAGTCGAATCTATTACATTCACTTACGTGCTTAGAGCCCTGGGAAAAGTATGAATCCTCTTCTTCTCCCCCTCCCACCTATGAGTAAATAGCAGGGCAGACCTGATTCTATAGCCTTGAATAGTAAGTGGATAGGAGAAAGACAACCCCGAATTCAAAACCTCGGGAGGGTTGTTTGAGAAACTTGTGTCAGGTATTCGGCCCTTCAAAAAGTGTGGTTGGTTTTTCACAAAGCCTTCACCACTATAATTAAATCACATGTTCTGGTGTCTGGCTGCCCGTTCCTAGGAACTGTGCTGCTTGGACCTCATACGTCGTAACGACGGGAGAGTTCATATATATGATAAAATATAGTTGTAAGGTATGCTATATTTATGAATCATCTTCTTCTACAGATATCGGTAAATAGCAGAACAGACCGGGTTCTATAACTTGGATGGCAACTGGTCTAACGCAGAAAGAAATGGCAACCTACCACGGGAAAAAATCTGCATCGTCAGTCATTTATCGAAAGATAGATGATCACCTAACCGTGTATCACACATGGTACATAAATGACTAACCCTTGGGAAAGGTAAGAATCCTCTTCTTCTCTCCCTAGCTATGGGTAAAAAGAAAGACAGTCAGGGTTCTATAGCCTTGCATGGCAACTGGTCTAACGCTGACAGAAACTTATTGCGGGAAAAATTTGCCTTGTCAGTCATGTATCGTAAGATATATGATTGCCTAAGCGTGTATCATGCATGGCACATAACTGTCTGTTTCATGAAGTCCTTGAAACTATATATATATATATATATATATATATATATATATATATATATATATATATATGTATATATGGACAGTGCATTGTAGCCGTTTTCATAATTATTCTTAGTAAGTCTTGATTTATTGCTATCAACACTGTGCCCTTTGCACACCTAGTGTTAAAATCGTGGCTGCCAATAATGGATCCTGGTAGGACTTCTAATTCTCTCAGAATTGCTTTACTGTAAATGTTGAATAAGTCTGGTGAGAAGACACATCCTTGTCTTACGCCATATTATATCCGTATTTAGGCGGTGTAAGTACTTGATTATTGTAATACTCTTCCCGAAAACATCAAGCTTACCTAACAGTTCGAATACTTCTTTATTACGTACTTTATTTACAGCGTCTTTCCTTTCGCGGAGTTTTGGAATAAACGCTACTATCATACACTATAATCACCACAATTACATCTTAAGACAACCGTGAACAAAAATTAACAGCAATTAGCAAGAAATGCTTCAAAATGTGGACAACAGTACATTTTTTACATTACCTTGACCCCACAAAAATTTAAGAATATTATAAAATTTCAATAAAAAATTTATCAAAATTGAACGAAAAATGTTTGAAAGAATGGTTCCTGCGTAAATATATATTTCTTTCCAAATGCATTTATTCTTGTACAGATGCTGGTGTATAAATCTGGATAGAGGTGTGTCTGTGTAGTACATACGCACCAAATCAGGTGGTACTAAAATCCCTGTCTGTGTATGTCAAAATTTTCTTCTTCTCTTACACGGGGGAAAATTTAGCAGAAGTAATAGCAAATAGGTTTCTCTTCCATTGGACATAACAGACGACCACTTCCCGTTTTCGCATTACAACTCATACATCAAGAAACCTGACAATCGTCTTTGTAAATTCAACTCAGACTAAAAGGTAGCGGGTAAAATAAAGCCATAATGGAAGGAAGTAGGGAGTGGTACCAGTCAGATGTATTGATGCTGTAAATTTCTTTCATTGAGGAAGGTCAAATGAAATCATGGCTGAAGAGTAAGGATATGACCTGAAACAAACGAGAGAAACTGCAAGAGGTCAGTTGGAGTAGAATTCCAAATTTAAATACAGGACCCGGGAGGATCGCTGTGTGGATTTGTATGGGCATTTAGAAAAGGCTTTAAGTTATGTGCGAAAGATTGAAGTGAATTCCAACCCCAGCAACCTGAAACTGTGAAAAGTTGGTTAAACACGGAGTACAGTTTATTTATCTGGAAAACAGAAAAACACCATAGATTTCAACAGCTATAGATAATCTCACTGGAGAAGGATTATCGAAACACTGGAAGCTGTCCTCGTGGTTTTATATATATATATATATATATATATATATATATATATATATATATATATATATATATGCAAAAATGTGTGGGTAAGTGATCTAAGTGAATCCTAATAATATAAAATATTAAAGCTGATCCGTAAAAGAGAGCTCAATATATTTATTATAGAGCATAGAAATGAATTATATAAAAATGAAACTCAATTTTACCTTATTTATATGGTCATTTTTCATCAAACGTTTTAGTATTTACAGGTTCCATGGAATTTCTCTCTTCAAGAGCGAAATGGCCATATAGATGGGGTAAACTGAATTTCATTCTTATGTAATATATATATATATATATATATATATATATATATATATATATATATTGTGTGTGTTTAGGAAGTTATCCTTCATTTATGCATGTTTCATTAAAAACGACAAGGTACTACGGTAAAGCTTTTTATTTAATTTTTCTTGTGTTCGAACAAGAGCTTTCTTTTCTGGACAAAGAGTGTGTAAAAACTGTTTTATATGCGGATATTTTAATAAAAATATTGCCCATCAAAAACAATATTCTGTTATGTTGACATAGAAGATTGCTATGCGACGATAACGGTGGCAGAATAGCAGACGCAGGTCGTAAATTCATAATGCGGTTCTATGACGTCATACAACGTGAGAGACCGAAATATTAACAACAGAACCATATGTCTAGATGCAGTGTGATATGTTGTGACTAGTTTAAAATGTAATTTTGTTGGGTGTGGGTTGCTTTGTTTTAATGTAGATGGTCTCCAATATCTGAAGTTTCTTTTTATTGTGTTTATGCGTGAGTATTATTGTGTTATCAACTAATATCCGTATAATATTATGTACATGACTATGTTTTTCTAAGAAATGTATAATGAAACTGAAATCAGAAGGATGACAAGAAAATCTCCTGAAGAGCGGTTTTGTAGTGAAACCAATATATATATATATATATATATATATATATATATATATATATATATATATATATATATATATATAATTTACAATCTCTGAATGGGCATGTAAACTGGTTAAGACCGAGGAACAACATTATAAAAATATCCAAATGTTGAAACTAAAACCACTATACGAAACTTAGAATGGCTTATGATCAAACATAAACACTCTTTGTCCTTTATATTTAATAATATATGTTTGAGTAATAGTTTTCTGCCCCAATGCATTATATATATATATATATATATATATATATATATATATATATATATATATATATATATATATGTAAAGTGACCACCAGTAGATAGATATATAGATACGAATCAACTCAGGTATTTATGAATATACTTGGCGACAGTGATATATATGAATTCAAATGGACTTCACACACATACACACGCATATATATATATATATATATATATATATATATATATATATATATATATATATATATGTATAAGTCAACATTGAAGTCAACTCTCAGAGGCGACAGACTGTTTCATGGTAGGCACAATCATCAGGCCACATGTGTTGTTTTTTTTTCTCGACTATATATATATATATATATATATATATATATATATATATATATATGGTGGGGGTTGTTCATTCTGGGTAGTCTATTCTAACGTTTATTTTGGCATGAGTACTTTATTTATTTATTTGGATTAATTTATTTTGTTTGTTTTTATTTTATATATTTGTTTATAAATTTCGGTTTTCGGTGTTTTAACAAAGAAGCAAAACATTTTTAATGTTAGTTTTGATCGTTTATTTAACAGATTGTTCTTTTATACTCGCATGCGCTCTAGCCCTGGTATCGAGCAATTCATTCGATAAATATAGCACACCTAAAAACTATATTTCTTCATATATATATATATATATATATATATATATATATATATATATATAGAGAGAGAGAGAGAGAGAGAGAGACAGACAGACAGACAGACAGAGTCAGAGAGAGTGTAAGCAAGTATTTATTTAATTTATAGTGTAAACATATATATATATACGTTTACAGAATAAATTAAATATAAATACTTACTTGCTTACACACTCTCTCTCTCTCTCTCTCTCTCTCTCTCTCTCTCTCTCTCTATATATATATATATATATATATATATATATATATATATAGTTAGTTTATGCAAACTTATGGGTAGACCCGACGAGGATGATATCCGGAGAGCTCAATGTAAAATTCAGAGCAGATATGTTTGAATAAAAACAGACCACGTTAAGGTTCCATGTAATAAATTATTTCACCTCCCAAACATGCCCGTTAAAGTAACACGAA
This sequence comes from Acanthosepion lycidas, assembly GCA_963932145.1. Taxonomy (NCBI): domain Eukaryota; kingdom Metazoa; phylum Mollusca; class Cephalopoda; order Sepiida; family Sepiidae; genus Acanthosepion; species Acanthosepion lycidas. The sequence goes on from OZ010612.1 coordinate 67,468,445, forward strand.
CAGCGTCTAAAAAATTTGAAAGAAAAACTGTCCTCGTGAAAGTAGTGTAGCTTCTTCCTTTAAAGTCGGTCTCCACCCCTCCACTCCTTAGCCATCTATATCTTGAGACTAGACACAATAAATTCGAACAACATCTAGCCGACACATTGGAGTTAAAAATTAAAAATAAGAATTTGAAATGCTACATATGACACATTCATATCCTCTTTCCCACCTCACTTCCTCACTTCGTTAATTTTACGTATACTTCGTGAGGTCCGTCAAAAATGTGTGAATTTCTTTTCATTTTTCATTTTTCATTTCAATTTTTGGAAGTAAAGTCTGATGATCCAGAGCCCTGTTAAAGGGGTTATGGTGAAATAATTTATTACATGGAACCTTAACGTGGTCTGTTTTTATTCAAACAAATATATATATATATATATATATATATATATATATATATATATATATATATATATATATATATATATATATATGTGTGAAAATATTGTAGAAAATAGGAAAGAAACTAGTTTGGTAAATAATCCAAAGTTCCTTAGTATTTTTATTATTATTTTAAAAAAATAGTGCTCGATACGAAAGTAGAGCATAAATATAATTATTTATTTAAAAATATGATTCCAACTCGCTACATAAGAGGTCTCATGTTTCAAAACAAGCAAATATTATTTTGAAGTTTTCAGCTCTTGTTTTGAAACATGAGACCTCTGATGTAGCGAGTTGGAATCATATTTTTAAATAAATAATTATATATATATATATATATATATATATATATATATATATATATATATATAACCTAATAAGCCTGGCGTTTACTTCCGTTACGTTGATGACACCTTTTGTCTCTTTGATTGAAGCGGACCAATTTCTTTCGTTCATTAATAATATGAATCCAGCTTTAAAATTTACACAAGAAAACGAAATTAAATTTGCCCTTTCTTGATGTTTTGGTTAGCAGATCTTCGTTCGATTTTGTTACATATATATATATATATATATATATATATATATATATATATTTGTGTGTATGTGTGCGCATACGCATTGTTAATTTGTCTTGTTATTTTATTTAACTTACTTTCTCTGTCGATGTGTATTTCTTGATACAAATTCACCAGTAATCCATAGAATTATAGATTGGGCCATTAGACAGTCATCTGAAACGATAACTCTATAATAATGCTCTTTTGATGTGGTTATTGATGAAACTTTGGTTAAGTGAAAAATAAACATTTCCGTGTCAAATTAAATGTGTTTTTCCTCATTAGCTTTCGGTCTTGTTTCTTTATCAGATCAAGTTCATCTCTTGGGCATTTCTTTTTATCAGCTAATCTTTCTCATTCCCTCCATTTTTTTTTTTTTATTTAAATTTTATTTCCGTCGCCATTTAATGTTTTCCTGGTGTACGTTGACGAGATATGAATTCCGTTTCATTTGAATTTACATGTCTCGACATTCATCAACTTCTGACGTCACTTTATTGACTGTCCCTTTTGATTTGAGCAAATGATTTTTCTCATTACGTTTAGTAAATAGGCTTATTGATTTCATTTTAGCAACGTTATTTAACGAGATCTCACTTCTTTGCTAGAGACGAATTTTGTCAAAAGCGAGCATGGCAGGGGGAAACGGAACGAAGTGAATTATCTTGAACCCCGGACATTCTTAAAGACTCTAAAGACAATTTCAGAAAATAATGAGATTATAATTTTCGAATCTGAAAAAATAAAAAATCAAAATAAAGTATTCCAAAGACTATTTCGGCCAAAGATTTTGACTGGGTTCATTTAACAGAATAAATTGTCGTATGACTGAATGCATCAAAGAAAATTAAAGAAAAAATGACATCTGATGAAATTCCTTCCCAACAACGTCGAGGATAAGTTGTAAAATAAAAAAAATAAAAAATATTGTTAATGCTTAGAAAGTCACCGATTAATACAAACATGGCAACTAAACTATATAAATGTAGGCAGTGGGCGGACCATCACGGAAAATATATTTGTGAACCTAGTTCGAATTTCAGCTGAAGTGACATTTTCCGAATTTAAGCCAACACCACTGAGAAAAGGCATATTCTCCAAATATTGTTGTCTAAAGTATGAGGTTTATTAAAAAAGAATGCATCTATTTTAACACCTTCAAAACCGGTTGTGTAGCCTTGATATAGCTTGTAACTCTCCCAGAGAATTACACAACTGTCTCAGAAATAAGTAAAAAGGAATTGGTATCACGAGAACTTATAAAACAGAAAAAAGACAATTTATTTCTAATATAAACGCGCAAGTATATTCGTTTGCCTGTTTTTCTTTACCAAATTCACTAGTACTAGGCGTTAGCGTCCCCAAGGTAGATAATTACCGAATGAAGGCATACAGAATGATAATTTTCCACCAGGTCGATGGAATTTTTAATATATGATGAGCTAAATATTAATGGTGTTGTTTTTTTTTTTTTTTTTCTCCTTTAATTGTGTTTCTATGTCTTTTGTTATTCGATGGAGAGCATTGCCAATTCCAGATAGAATGACCGCTTTGTGCGGTTTGTGTAGACTGTAAACTGTAAATGTTTTAGGATCGTATTCGATTAATCTTGATCATGGCTCAATATAAATAAACTTTCTCCTCGCTTTATTAAATTTTTGTTCTTCGGAAATTAAATGAATATAACGAGTAATTGTGAATTGGAATTCGGTTCACGAAGTAACAATTTCAAGCCATTATTCATTACACGCCCTGGATATCCAAGCTTACAGCATCTAGTACTTCCTAGTGGTCACCCATATAGGAACTAACCAGGTTAGACGGTACTTAACATTGGTGATCGTACGGGAAGCGGTGTTTCAACGTGATATGGCCGCAATAACAAATAAAAAAAGAATTCAATACATGTTGTAAATATTGTAAAGATGAGTTATATATCTGCTTATATTTCTCATCGGTTAATTGTTTCAAAAAGTCGTATTGAAGGTTTTCCTAAGGATTTCGCTACTCTGTGGGGATAATGACCAATTCCTGATAGGATGGGTCGATTTGAAAGGAACTGTTTTGTGGGCTTGCAAGAGAACATCAACTTGGAGTATTTTAGGACGGTGCTCGATTAATATCTATCTATCTATCTATCTATCTATCTCAATCTTTTCATATCTATCTATCTATCACATTCTTTTCTATCTATCTATCTATCTATCTATCTCAGTCTATTCATATCTATCTATCTTTAACATTCTTTATCTATCTATCTATCTATCTATCTATCTATCTCAACCTTTTCATATCTATCATTTTGCTTTGCCTTGAAAAATCAACATTTGATGAAACGCATCGGCTAATAATAGAGTTTTCTTATCGTCTTTTATCTTTATACATATCTATCTATCTATCTCAATCTTTTCATATCAATCTATCATATTCTTTTTATCTATCTATCTATCTATCTATTTTGCAGTGTATTCAAATTTATCTATCACAGTCTTTTCATATCTTTCGATCTTTGTATCTATTATATGTCTATCAGTCATTTTATATGTATGCATGGATGTATGTATGTATATATCTATCCATCTGTCAGAGTATAATCAAATCTATATATCTATTATGTTGGTGCAAAAATAATGACGTAATAATGTCGTTTTTGACGTATTTTTTAACGTCAAAAAACGACATTATTACGTCATTATTTTTACACCAACCTAATATCTACCTATCGGAGTGTATTATTAGGTTGGTGCAAAAATAATGTCGTTTTCTCACATTTATGTGAGAAAACGACATTATTTTTGCACCAACCTGATAAATATCTATCTATCTATCTATCTATCTATCTATCTATCTATCTATGTCATACCCTGTCTATCTTTGTGCTCACATATTTATCTGGCTGACTAATCATAAATCTATCTATCTCAGTTTTTTCATATCTATCATTTCATTTTTGTCTTGAAAAATCCACATTGGATGAAACGCATCGGCTAATAATAGTTTTCTTATTGTCTTTTACCTTTTTACATATCTATCTATCTATCTAGCTAGCTAGCTGTTCATATCTATCTCGGTATATTAACATCTATCTATCTATCTATCTATCTAAATATTTTCATATCTATCTATCACATTCTTTTTCTATCTATCTATCTATCTATCTATCTATCTATCTATCTATCTATCTATCTATCTCAATCTTTTCATATCTATCTATCTATCTATCTATCTATCTATCTATCTATCTATCTCAATCTTTTCATATCTATCTATCTATCTATCTATCTATCTATCTATCTATCTATCTATCTATCTATGTTTCTTTGTATCAATCAACCCGCTCACATGTGTTCCAGAATTTCTAACAAATGAAAACAAAGAATTAATTTGAAAAAGTTATCAAGTTTTAATTCTACAAAAGAACGGCTTCTTTACTATTAACGGTATTTAATTTAAATAAAACATTTGAAGCCATGAAACTTTTAGATGTGAAAATTCTTTCTAACAACATTACCCCCCCCCCCAACCAGAACGTTTGGCACCGTGTTAGGATTTTACTGGATTTCCCAAATTTACGCTTGACTCGCGCTCGTGACAATATCGACTGGCAGCGCTTGAGTCATTTATCCAGCTAAATCGGAATTACCTACAGGCATTTTCTAATCGCTTTCCTTGCTTTATTTTATTTTACCGATTTCGATCAAAGATGCTGGATATATAAACAGCCATTGTTAAATGCACGTTGTTGATTATCACAAGCGTTTTTAATTCTGTTTAAATAGTTCCATTTCACGATGCTAGAATGTATTGAAGGACTAAACTAATTTTGCAAATGAGAAGGCATTTTAGTTCAGTGATAAGAAAAAATTAAAAATAAAATCTAACAAAAATTCAGCCGTTAGGTGTATAAAGAAAAGTCTTTGTGCTGGGTTGGATAGCAACTTGGAATTCGAACCTCGGTTCTCATTCCAGTCGAGTTCGTTAGATTCACTCACGCGCAAATATTCTCGAAAAAGGCATGAAACGGTCTCTTTCTCACCAGCTAAGGGTAGACTTGCTTCTTTAGCCTTGGTTAACAGCCGGCTTAAGAGAATGATGTACGTTGTAAAGTTCGAAGTCCAATCTCGTTTATTACCCCTGGGAAAGGTAGGAATTCAAATATTCTCCTCACTCCAGCTATAGGTTGACTAGCAGGACAGATTGGATGATATATCCTTGGTTGACAACTAGTCATTATCAAAAAGAAACGCCAACCTACTGTGGGAATATCTTCTGCCTTGTGAGTGATGAATCAATAGCGACATGATCGCCCAAGCGTGTAACATTTAACTGACTGACTGGCTGACTGGTGTTATAATTGGCAAATAGCAAGATAGATTGGGCCCTATATCTTCTGCCTTGTGAATCATGAATCGAAAGAGACCTTATCGCCCAAGCGTGTATCATTTAATTGACTGACTATTGTTATAATTGTTAAATAGCAAGATAGAATGCGTCCTATATCCTTTGTATCAGAAAGAAACGCCAAACTACTACGGCAATATCTTCTGTTTTGTCAGTGATGAATTGAAAGATATATGATCGTTCACACGTTCATCACGTTTGGTACTCAACTAATTGATATTAATTTACATTCGGACTAAAGTTTTCGTCTTGGAGCTATCATACATTTTCGTCCGGTGTACCATACAGATTTCTTCAGTTGTGCCCCGATCCGGGTAGCCTATCGAACTGAACACTTTATTTAATGTGCATGTCGATCACTCTCATTCCACTGTCCATTTCGAGGAGTATCCTGTCTCTTTGTACTCTTTAGTTATTGCTTTCTATCTTTTCACTGAGTTTGAATCTGAGCTAACCAACCCAGTCATTGAAATCACAGTTAATTCTTTTATGTGTTGTTCTTTTCGGGACAGGAGCGCTCATGGTGTCCCCACAATTTCTTGTCCTTTTTTAGCTCTTAATAATTTTTACTTTTTACTATCTCTCCTAATCCCTGTTCTGCCAAATATTTACCAAGCCTGTTAGGTATGTTATTCACTACTTTCCTCTGTCTTTCTTGCCTTTAACATGTCATATGAGTGTTAAATTTTTCAAGCCCCTTTTCTTCGTTATACACCTTAGAAATCTCAGTTATCTCTTTCTGATTCGAAGATTATTTTATTCAGATTTCTCAACTCAATTACTATGCGAGTAAACTAATGAAACATCCCCTTGCAAAATCCTGAAGCTAGAACTGGGAGTTTTTAACCGATTGTTCTGATTATCTGCCTATTGTTGCCTTTATTGTTGTTACGTTTGACCTTCCTTACCGTCGCTTCACTTATTTTCCTCCTGCGGTAAGTTTACTGGGAAATTTGACATCTTTATCTTTCTTTATTAATTCCTACCATACGTTATTTATTTCTATGCTAGGCTTACTGATCGTTTTCTTCAGGTGTTTCCATTAGTATCTCTCATTGTCTTTTTTTCCATCCACGCAAACCTGTTAAGTAGGTCACACATCATTTCCACTGTTTCTCATGTGTTCAATATATCCTGTGAGTATTACATTCTCCAAGCATCTTTTCCACCTTATTTGTCCTAGAAATTTCAACTCTTTCCAATTTTAGGTGTAAGTGTATTTCTTTTCCTGATTTCCTTAAGACTTTCTCATTGATCCATTTTATTTTTAGTATTGGTCGTTAGAATTATAATTTTTGTTCCTCCTAGTATATTTTCCCTCTTTCAGAAGAATGTCCAACATTCTTTGCTATAAAGGAGTGTATTTACTGTATTTCACAGCATAAAAGTACTCATAGGCTTATTCGAAGATCGATCACTGCTGATTTCTTGCAACAATTTAATTTTTTGTATCTCTTTAAACGTTATTTATATTATATCGTATTCAGGCCGGTAGGCGAAAATAGTAGTTAATAAATAAAATATTATCATACTATAGTATTTAATAAATAAAATATTATTATACTATTTTTAACTAAATTTCTAACTCCAATTCTGGGCACCATAAGTAACGCACTTGTAAAGAATTCAGGCTCTCTTCTAAATAAATTGAGTAATATTGATATAGGTAACAAATCCCTAGTTAGCTTAGACATTAAATCTTTATTTACTAATATACATGTTGATAAATGTATTAAACGATTAGAGAACCACCTTTTCATTATTTAGACACTTAATAATGTGTAGTTTTTCATGTAGGCATAAAGGGCATGGGTCATCCCAGGTTTTACAAGTTCTTGTTCTATTTATTAGTTTCCATTTTACTTTTGGAGTTTTATTCATTTCTTTTAAATGCCAAAAATATTTGGATAGAGATGTCTGATTTCTATTCCTAATATTATTGAAGGAGATTTTTTGTTGTCTCCATCTAATCTTAAATTCATTCTTCGTTGAACCAATGTATATCCTGTCAGTGTTGGGACTCTCAATGGATGAGATAGTGCATTGGCATACCACAGATTTTGTGCGGCATTTATTTTCCAACGGGTAGTCTTCAGGGTTTCTACAATCACATAATTTTTCATTATTTTTGTCTAATTTTAGTTTAGGATTTTTATTAATACTGTTTTGGCATGCGTGTTTTTCTAGGATTTTATTATCATGGTTTTTTTTATGATTCTTTCTAGATTTTCAGTGCAACTGTAACTTAACTTTAAGGTGTTTTAATTAAAGATCTTGCTAAGTCAGCTATTCGTAGGAAAGTGTTTTTTTCAAATAAAGCTAGGAACTTATGTCCTAGCTTAACACTAACCATTTGGTTGATCGGAGGGCTTTACCAAATGATTTTCCTTTTCCTGTTTTTCTTCTGGTTAGTAATATTTTTCTATCATTTATATTAGCGTTTTTGTATCCGCTATTTTTTAGGGCTGTGTTATAAAAATTACTCTGTTGTTTGAATATTTCCTTATTAGCGGAGTCCATACTGATTCTTTTCACTATTGATGTGGGTATATGCTAAATTATAGATGGTGGGTAGTTTGACTTAGGGTGTACATACAAGGGGTTAGGGTTAGGTTTCTGTAAGGGAGGTATATGTTGTTCATTAAGTCTAGAGTTCCGTCGTGGGAGTTTACCCTTTTTAATTTAATATTGACTGTAGTTTTTAAGTTTAGTTTTCTGAATTCACTATATATTATCTTTCTAATTTTATCTATTTTAAAATTTGTGGAGCTCCTCACTACCATGTGCCCGTCATATCTGTAAAGCCCGATATCCTTAATGTCTTAATGGCCCATGCCATTAATGCCTACATGAAAAACGACACATTATTAAGTTTCTAAATAATGAAAATTTATTAAACCATAGGCAGGAGTTAACGGTTTTCTGCCTACATCAACAAATTTTCGCTTTAAGTAATTAGCATAAAAAATTAAATTTCATAGTCTAATAAAAGGTTTAAAAGCTTAACCCAACCACAATATAGAAAAAACCTTTATGAAGTCGTGAAAAAAACAAATTATAGTTCAGTGCGACGCGTTTAAATACGAAACAGCCCTTTAGAAATAAAAAAAGAAAAATAAATAAATAAAATGATAAATAAATAAATAGATAAATAAACAAAATCCTCTAGACACTTAACGACATACTATGGGGCCAAAAGTAATTTTTCGCTGTGACTGACCAGACGATGTGCGCACATGAATGCCAGCATTCGCTTTGAAATGGATAGCCCCACCCTACCTCGGCTTGACCTCTTTCCGAAGGTGACTGATATGCGGATAAAAATTATCTCTTAGGCCCCTTACCAAAATGGTCGCCGCAGCCGTTTCCATAGTAATTAATTTTGCGAATGAACATGCTTATAAAGATGCGTACATTTCAAGATTGGTTATTTTGAAATTTTTACTTGAGGATGAAACAGGGCTTGATACTTTAACTCAATTTAATTTTAGTAATTATATTGAGGTATTTGGCTCTCGTTTTGAAACATGAGAACTCTTATGTAGCGAAGGAATCATATTTTAAAAAAATAATTATAATTTCAGCACTACTTCTCTATGGAGCACTGTTTTTTGTTTTTTTTAATAAAAACAAAAATACTAAAGAACTCCGGATTATTTACCTAACGTGTTCTTTCCTATTTTTCTACATATCTGCGCACACACACACACACACACACACACACACACATATATATATATATATTTGGTGTGTAATTAGAGTTATCTCTGTGTGTAATTTGAATTTTTCCAACTAGAAGTTCATATTTTTCTCTAATAAGATTTCTCGAATATTCAGGCCGGTAGACGAAAATAAATAAATATGCTGTTTAATTAAAAAAAAACGTATCGTCTACTCAAATATGAGTATCCACTAAAAATAGCGTTTAAATCTTAAAAATCAGTCGGTTTATAAATTAAAAATCTATTCCTTTCTATATATTCGGAGGACGAATATTTTCTATGAAAATTTCTCGGACATTCAGGCCGGTAAATGTTGTTTAATACTGTTTATTATAAAAGAGAGCATTTACTTAAATATTTGTATCTATAAAACAGAATGTATAAACATAAAAATGTCTTAAAATAATTATCGGACTTTGTCCATTTCATAATGTGTGACGTCATTTGTTTACATTTGATACGGCATGAGCAGATATGAATGTACGTGAGAAATTCATGGATGATTAAAGTTTAAAAGCAGTAAATTCGACTTTGCTAACCGAACCATCCTCTGTGTCCGAATTGGTTAAAAGGACCTCAGTCTATTTGACGGTTCCGTATAGGATACAGGTTCGAAACCTGTATATATATATATATATATATATATATATATATATATATATATATATATATATATATATAACTTTGGTGTGTAGTTAGAGACATGTTTTCTAATAATTGTGTAAATTTGGTTCTAATTTGTTATCTCTATGTGTAATTTGAGTTTTTTTTCCGCTACAAGCGCATATTTTTCTCTAACAAGATTTATCAAACATTCAGAAAACGAAAATAAATAAACATACTGTTTAATAAAGAAACAGCACGTCTATTCAAATACGAATATCCACAAAAAATGACACTAAAGCAATAAAAAAAGTCTGTTGGTTTAATAAAAATCCATTAGCTTCTTTAGTAAAATTCGCTTTGTTCCCGTTTGGATACGAAACTGTGCAGATATATGGAAATATCTATTCTTTGCTTGAAGAAGGTTGCGAAACGAGGAACACGTGTAGCAGAACTGGATACGAAACTGTGCAGATATGAAAACAATCAGGCGATCTATAACGAGAGAAGTTTTGGTTAAAGGCACAATTTCGGCCTTGCCTAACACACTGATTCTCTGAAGCTTAGTTGGTTAGAACGTACCGGGTTGCTCCCTCATGCCAGGGGGGGGGGGGCGCAAGTCGTATCAACGTAAATATCACTTTACGTCAATCAGGAAATAAAAGCATCACATAAAACTCTTTTCCATTTAGTCAGTTTTTTTTTCCCCCTCAAAAACTGAAAATTACAAAACAGAACTCAGTAACGCAGTGGCCTAGTTGCAACCACCGATCCCTCTCTCTGTTGCAAAGGGAGGGCGCGGCTTCGGGCACCTGTTCCCCCAGGGCTGGACACCTCTTCAGTATTATTTTCCTCAGTTGCCATTGAGGAAAATAATACTGATGGCCTGTCCGTATAAAAGACACTAACTTGTAATTAAACATGCAAGCAAAACATTTAAAGCATTTTCTTATAGAAATTGCGACTGTTTTCTTGGAGTGCTTCACCTGAAAGCTGTTTATATATAGAGATTAGATACAGAAGCATCTAGAACTGGCTTCCCTGATCCCCGTGGCGATGGAACAAAAGACGGATTGTTAGCCTGAAGTAAGTGGCTCAGTTGGTGAGAAGGTAATGGATCTTACGGCAGCTCCGTCTGCTCAGGTGGACACAAGTCCAAATGATTCTTTAATAAGATTTCTTGAACATGCAGGCCAGTAGACAAAAATAAAGCATATACTGTTTAATAAAGAAACGGAGCGTCTATTCAAATACGATTATCCCCTAAATAGAAATGAGATCAGAAATACAAAGCCTAAATGTAAAACTTTTATAGATTATGCGAAAATGTTGTATTAAAGTACGTAAGACTGTTCGGACTGCTCGTTAACCACAACATATTTGGGAAAGGTATTAGAATAATGCCAAATGCCAGGAAACACCTACAGACGGATAGAAATTGATTTTAGTAAATATACAAAAATAGAAAATAGTGTAGTATACAAATGTGTTTTTTAACAGGACTTATTCAACTTATACAGCGAGGAGATTCTGAGAATATTAGAAGTCCTTAACAACATATCCGAATTGTAATGAATAGACCCTCCCCAGGAGAAGCTGATCCGAAATAGGACAAGAACAATGAAGATTTGTTAAGGACACTGGAACAAGCAAAGCAAGATTTATACTCGAGTTAACCTAGATATATTTGGAAAGGATATTACAATGATCCAGAACGTAGAATGGCTGTAAACCGCCAGCATACTGCATAAAATGAGTTCAGTAAATAGACAAAAACAGAAAGATGTTTAAGACAAGGATGTGTCTTCTCACCGGACTTATTCATCCTATAGAGTAAAGTAATTTTTTAGAGATTAGAATTTCTACCAGGATTCTTCATTGGAAGTCAAAATCTTAACATATCCGAATTGTGGTGAATAGAACCTCCCCAGGAGAATCTGATCCGAAATTTGGACAAGAACAATGAAAATTTGTTAAGGAGACTGGAACAAGTAAAGCAAGATTTATACTCGAGTTAACCTAGATATATTTGGAAAGGATATTAGAATGATCCAGAAAGTAGAATGACTGTAAAATGCCAGCATACTGCATAAAATGAGTTCAGTAAATAGACAAAAACAGAAAGATGCTTAAGACAATGATGTGTCTTCTCACCAGACTTATTCATCCTATAGAGTAAGGCGATTCTGAGAATATTAGAAGTCGTACAAGGATTCATTATTGGCGGTCACAATCTAAACACGACTGGATATGCAGTTGATAGCAGACACCAAAAGCGAGCTACAAGAATCCCACAAATCCTTTAACATTTCCTTCTCCAACATCAATGGCATTCGTACCAAATTCTGCAATGTGGAAGCGTTCCTCTTTGACAAGTCTCCTGATATAGTAGCTCTCTGTGTGACTAACCTTAACTCTCGATTCTTGGATACTTTCCTCTTCTTAGAAAGGACTCTAAAATCTACATACATTGTCTGGAAGATTATGCCAGCGATCATTTCCGTTGGCTAGAGATGTCTCTTTAAAATCTCCAAACCATTCGTATATGTGTCAGCGTCTAACGCGCCTCAATTCATGATAAGTGAATTCATTATATATGATCCATAAATTAAAACTCAGCGCGGACTTTTAAAGTAGCTCCTGCGAAGGGCTAGTTAATACCGAAAACTGAAGGGAACTCTTTACTTTTCGGGCTATAACTCCAATTCCAACCAAAAGACCGATTTAGGCCGAAAATTAAGAATTATTAGGTTGGTGCAAAAATAATGACGTAATAATGTCGTTTTTTGACAACGTCAAAAAACGACATTATTACGTCATTATTTTTGCACCAACCTAAAACAAACTCCGTGGAAGTTCGGTTGAGTCGAATTCTTCGAACCACGCATAAAAAAAACCTCTCACTTAAACTCTGATTCATTGGCATTTTGAAGAAATAAAATTGATTTCCTCAATTCACAAAGTTTGGGAGATATTTTAAACTGAATTTAAAACAAATATTTCAAAATCACAAAGTTTTTGTGTTACTCAATACAAAATCCTTTCTAAAATCACTGTTTTCAGTTATTTTAAGATTTGAGTCTTTAACTGTTCCTTGCTGATCCTGACACAAATCCAAATACTAGATGTTCAAGCACCAGATAAAGGGCAGATTTTTCAATCCCGGGATCATCTTGATTCAAAAAAGGTAAAATATATCTACGTAGAGCAAGTGTGGCCCGTTAGAGTGATTCCAGGCGCCTGGTCGGACAGGCAGAATATACCGTTTATTTATTTAGATGATTATATACATTTGGTGTATTGAATGTTGCTGCAATAGCTGGTTATATATCTCGAGATTCTCAGCAAAATCAATAGATGGGTACGCAATAATACTAGCCCTGACCTGGCATCTCGACGCCACCCACTCAGGGCGTGACAAGACTTCCCTCTGTTTATTCTATAAATATTTTCATTTGTAGCTGTTCTAATGAAATCTCCGATTTTGTTCCGTTTCTTTTAAATGTTGCTAATTTTATTCCCTGTCCCACCACTACAGGTAAATTGTACAATAGGAACTAGTTAGGACTACATAGAGACTTAAGGTTTTATGGTGACTGTCATAAGAATGGTAAGTAAAAATGTTGTTTTGGTGTAAGGAATACTGTTGTATGTTTGGACAGTAATCATGGTTAGCTAAGTTTAAAATAAGACAAAATAAAGACCAGCTTTCCCCCACTGGTGTTGTTTTGAAGCAATGAATATCATAGTTTTTTTGGACCAGTGTTTCCGACTAAATTTAAGATAAGGCAGATTGAAGACCAGCCTTCCGCCATCCCCCTTTTGGCCTTGTGCCACATTTTTGTATTTTTCAAAATAAATATTACTTTTCTCTATTGTACATATGGGAACTAGTTAGGACTTCATAGAGACTCTTAGGTATTATGGTGGCTGTAGTAAGAATGGTAAGTAAGAATGTGTTGTATTAGTGTAAGCAATACTGTGGTCTGTTTAGGTAATCATCGTTATCTAAGTTTAAAATAAGACAAATTGAAGATCAGTCCCGCCCTATTCCTTCTTTTTGCCTCGTGCCACATTTTTGTATTTTTCAAAATAAATATTACTTTCCTGTATTGTACGTATGGTAACTTTTAGAACTTCATAGAGACTTGAGGTATTATGGAGGCTTTAGTAAGAATGGTAATTAAGAATATGTTGTTTTTGTGTAAGGAAAACTGTGTTGTTTGCGTCAGTGATCGTGGTTAGCTAAGCTTAAGATAAGATAGATTGAAAACCAGCCTTCCTCTATCCCCGACTTTTGGCTTTGTGCCACATTTTTTCTAAATAAATATTACTTTCCTCTCTTGTACGTATGGTAACTAGTTAGAACTTCAGGTAGACTTGAGGTATTATGGTGGCTGTAGTAAGAATGGTAAGTAAGAATGCGTTATTTTGCTTTAAGGAATACTGTGGTGTGTTTTGGGTTATTATTTGTGGCTAGATAAGTTTAAGATAAGACGGATTAAAGACCAGCCTGCATCCACCCATGGTTAGCTAAGTTTAAAATAAGACAAATTGGAAACGAATCTCCTGCTATTCACTCTTTTTGCCTTGTGCCACATTTTTGTATTTTTCAAAATAAATATTACTTTACTTTATTGTACATATGGGAACTAGTTAGAACTTCATAGAGACCATGAGGTATTATGGTGTCTGCAGTAAGAATAGTAAGTAAGAATGTGTGGTTTGGGGTAACTTTTATGCCCAGTTTCAAATTAACTATCATATTTAAGTGTAGTATAAGTCTGCCAGTCGTCTATGCTTTGAATATTCCTGCCACATCTGAGCTGGTACTTCTGCTATATATTTAGAGATTCTTGATAAAATCTGCAATGGTATTGATCCGAACCTGGCATCTCGGTTTCAGTTACTTTCCCACCGATGTAACGTAGCTTCCCTGGGCCTTTTCTATAAATATTTTCAGGTTAATTGTTCTGATGAACATTCCTCTTTTTACATATGGGTAGTTAGGACCATATAGAGACATAAAGGTATTATGGTGGCTGTAGTAAGAATGATAAGTAAGAATGTGTTGTTTTTGTTTAATGGATACTATGCTATATTTGGGTCAGTAATCGTGGTTAGCTAAGTTTAAGAGAAGACAGACTGAAGAGAAGCCTTCCCCTATCCCCGATTTTTGTCCTTGTACCACATTTTTGTGTTACTCAAAATAAATATTACTTTCCTCTATTGTACATATGGGAACTAGTTAGAACTTCATAGAGATTTGAGGTATTATGGTGGCTGTAAGTGAGAATGGTAAGTAAGAATATATTGTTTTGGTGTAAGGAATAATGTGTTGTTTTTGCGTCAGTAATAGTGGTTAGTTAAATTTAGGATAAGACAGATTAAAAACCAGGCTTCCTCTATCCTTCCTCTTGGCCTTGTGCCACACTTTTGCATTTTTCAAAATAAATATTATTTTCCTCTTTTGTACATATGGAAACTAGTTAGGACTTCATAGAGACATGAGGTATTATGGAGACTGTAGTAAGAATGGTAAGTAAGAATGTGTTGTTTTGGTGTAAGGAATACTGTGTTGTGTTTGCGTCAGTAACGGTGACTAGCTAAGCTTAAGATAAGTCAAGTTGAAGACAAGCCTTTTCCTATCTCCCGTTCTAGCATTGTGCCACATTTTGTATTACACAAAATCAATATTACCCCCTACTTTTTACCTCGAACGCAAGAGTTTAACTGTGCTACTAGACTGACAACACGGTGTTGCTGTTTTATTGTTTAAATATCTAGATGCAAAGTCCTATTCTTCTAGTTTCTTCTCTCACACTTCTGACCTGTGGAACTTCGGTTCCTTGCTTCCCTGGCACATGCAATCTTCAAACATTCAAATGCAATCTCAATTGCCCTGAGTATTCTTATTTTAGTAATATACCACCTCAAGTTTCATTAGCTTCCACTTCCAGTATTCCTTTACTTAGCGTCATTATCACCTCGCTTCGGGGTGCAATGATTAAAAAAAAATGTAAGACCGTTTTGGCCAAATAGCAAAATAATATCAAGAAAAATACTAGACCACTTAGGAAGTTTTCAGTATACTTGGCTGAAACGTTCTCTCAAACAAAATAAATCGCGATTTCAATCTCAGGATCAAACAGTAAAATAATATCATTGAAAATACTGGATAACTGAGGAAGTTTGAAGCATACTTGGTCGAAACGTTTTGTCTGAAACAACATCAATGGTGATTTCGATCACAAGTTCAAATAGTAAAATAATATCAAGAAAAATACTAGACCACTGAGGAAGTTTGAAGAATACTTGACCGAAACGTTGTGTCTGAAGCAACATAAAAAACAAAAACACTGTTTTGAATAAATTGTATAATTGAAAGTATATTGACAATTCGTGTGTCTCAAAAATGAAAAAGAAAAGAACAAATTCTATGATTAGTTGATTATAAGATAACAATCAAAACTGCTTAAAACGAACTCACGGTATTCTAGACATGAACTCGACAAATTTGAATTATAAAAACATACGGAAGAATCTAGAACGAAATATCTTCTTTTTTTAATATTTCGCGTTTGATATGCAAACGAATCTGCGATTGAATATTCTAATACAATTATTCATCAAAATTATTGCTTGGAGCGGCATCGTCTAAGTCTGGGCTTTGTTTAAAATTTTCTTTCCCTTGAAGAATAACGAAGTAGAATTACAATCGTCTTTTAGATTGTCGCTCTATATTAGTTTTGATTGCCTCCATATTGAAAATATCTCCTCTATTAATAGTTTGCTCCTTGTATATTCATCTACCTCGGATCAAATTGTATTTATTCGGACTTCGGACTAAGATGAAACTGTAGTAACTGTTCCACTACTTCTGCTGTTTTTCTGCACTAGTATTGGAATTCTGCCGTTGCGTCTTCACGAAGGCTTTTGAGTTTTTCCTTCCGCCCTTCAGCTATGGTTTAA
>OZ010612.1:67487631-67517631 GCA_963932145.1 Acanthosepion lycidas
GGAGGTGAAACATTACATTTAAGTATAATGTTAGAGGTTTAAAATTTTTTGTAATAAATAATTAATCTAATTTTTTTTTTGCTATTGTCAGCTGGTGTTAAGCATTTTTTTATAATGTTCTTAATTCTGCTTTCATCCTGTTTATACTTTTCGTTCATCTGATTCTTATAATATATATATATATATATATATGAGTGTGTGTGTGTGTGTGTGTGTGTGTGTGTGTGTGTGTGTGTGTTAGCACTGTAAATATAAACCCAGTAGGGAAAGTTTCAAAGAAAGTGGTTACTTTATCAATACTAAATACCGTGAAAGATTTTTTTTAACACGCGTCATATTGTGTTGCTAAAAATTCTAATAATAATAAATACAAGAAAATCTTTTTTTAAATTCTAATAGAAGGCAAAAGAACTGACTGATGCTTGTTCGGAAACTTTGGGGATGTGTAGAGATCCCATATGGCTTATCAAACTTTGATGTTTACTTAAAACCACAAAACATTTTTAGATTGTAAAGACTTTGGGGTGGGGGATACTAATGGTTTTTCTGACACAATCCCTACTAATTAACCCATACAAATAAAATTGCTTGAGATCTTATAAACAAATCACGAAGATTTTATGAATTATTTTCCTTTTCTTTTTAGGCGCCTTCAGCTTCGTTCGTTGTGTTCAAGAAATTAAACAAAGGAAGGATACTCTTTGACGAATATATTGATTAGACAAATGGAGTGTTTAAAATAAAATTATAGAAGTTTTAATTAAAAAGCGTTCATTGCCCTCCTTGCTATCGCTTTTCTTCTCACGTCATTAGTGCCTCATGTCAATGTGAAGCTGCATTTATTTGAGCCTTTTCTAGCATGCTTTGTGACATGCAAAGTATTTGCATATTTTATTTTCCTTTCGTCATAAAATTTAATTACGCAAGATTAGATCGCTGTTTTCGACAACTTAAACATAATATAATTGTTTCTAACTTGTGTGTTGTTATCAACAAAGGATGACAATTACTTTCATTGTTTGACACTATTGGCTTTGTATGGAGTCAAGGACTTTGAAAAATTGGGCTCAAATACTGTCGGTTCTTGTTTTCAAAGAGTTAGCTAATATTTTGAAATTCGGCGTTTCAAATTGATATCGTGTTTCAAAATTAAATTTATTCTTGTCAATTAATTCATCAAAATATTAATCCAGTTATGAATACCGTAAAATCTGTCTCCGACTACGTTTTATCCAAAGACGTGGAGAAGGCAACAGGAAACCTCAACCCTATCTTTTCCAAGAATTCATAACAGTTCTCAGGAAACGGTGAGGAGTCATAATCACTTATATGCTGAAGGGAAATGCTATAAAAAAAAATCCTGAAAATGTTTTATTGATTCGCTTTCCATGGTATAAAAGCCCATTGCACGTCATTTTAAAACCAGAAAATATTTTGAGATCATAATAATTTTTGAGATAATAGTTTACCAATTAGTCTTACACCAATTAGCTGTAGGGGCGATGTATTTATAACTAATCGTAAAAAAAAAAGAAATTATGTGGATATAAAGTGGGAGTGGGAACAATTCTGAGTTACATTCAATATATTAATTGATCCTTCACTTTGTGTCCAGCGTAGTTTCTGTACATTTATATTCCAGAGAATGTGAATAAATCTAAAAGACACGCGATAGCGGAAATTCTATTCACCATGAGCTTATTCAATCATTAACTGAAGAATTAAGATTCTTCCGAAAATCCAAATAGGAAAACTGTGAAATTATCACCGGTCTTTCTAGTTTTATTAAAGTTGTTAAGCTCAAATATTTAAAGATGCGATAGGGAAATTTCTACGGATAATTTATTGTCGTAGAACTCACCATGAGCTTATTCAATCATTAACTGAAGAATTAAGATTCTTCCGAAAATCCAAATAGGAAAACTGTGAAATTATCACCGGTCTTTCTAGTTTTGTTAAAGTTGTTAAGCTCAAATATTTAAAGATGCGATAGGGAAATTTCTACGGATATTTTATTGTCGTAGAACTCACCATGAGCTTATTCAATCATTAACTGAAGAATTAAGATTCTTCCGAAAATCCAAATAGGAAAACCGTGAAATTATCATGGGTCTTTCTAGTTTTGTTAAAGTTGTTAAGCTCAAATATTTAAAGATGCGATTAGGGAATTTCTACGGATATTTTATTGCCGTAGAACTCACCATGAGCTTATTGAATCATTAACTGAAGAATTAAGATTCTTCCGAAAATCCAAATAGGAAAACCGTGAAATTATCACGGGTCTTTCTAGTTTTGTTAAAGTTGTTAAGCTCAAATATTTAAAGATGCGATTAGGGAATTTCTACGGATATTTTATTGCCGTAGAACTCACCATGAGCTTATTGAATCATTAACTGAAGAATTAAGATTCTTCCGAAAATCCAAATAGAAAAACCGTGAAATTATCACGGGTCTTTCTAGTTTTGTTAAAGTTGTTAAGCTCAAATATTTAAAGATGCGATTAGGGAATTTCTACGGATATTTTATTGCCGTAGAACTCACCATGAGCTTATTGAATCATTAACTGAAGAATTAAGATTCTTCCGAAAATCCAAATAGGAAAACCGTGAAATTATCACGGGTCTTTCTAGTTTTGTTAAAGTTGTTAAGCTCAAATATTTAAAGATGCGATAGGGGAATTTCTACGGATATTTTATTGTCGTAGAACTCACCATGAGCTTATTCAATGATTAACTGAAGAATTAAGATTCTTCCGAAAATCCAAATAGGAAAACTGTGAAATTATCACCGGTCTTTCTAGTTTTGTTAAAGTTGTTAAGCTCAAATATTTAAAGATGCGATAGGGAAATTTCTACGGATATTTTATTGTCGTAGAACTCACCATGAGCTTATTCAATCATTAACTGAAGAATTAAGATTCTTCCGAAAATCCAAATAGGAAAACCGTGAAATTATCACGGGTCTTTCTAGTTTTGTTAAGTTGTTAAGCTCAAATATTTAAAGATGCGATAGGGGAATTTCTACGGATATTTTATAGTCGTAGAACTCACTATGAGCTTATTCAATCATTAACTGAAGAATTAAGATTCTTCCGAAAATCCAAATAGGAAAACCGTGAAATTATCACGGGTCTTTCTAGTTTTGTTAAAGTTGTTAAGCTCAAATATTTAAAGATGCGATAGGGGAATTTCTACGGATATTTTATTGTCATAGAACTCGCCATGAGCTTATTCAGTCATTAACTGAAGAATTAAGATTCATCCGAAAATCCAAATAGGAAAACTGTGAAATTATCACGGGTCTTTCTAGTTTTGTTAAAGTTGTTAAGCTCAAATATTTAAAGATGTGATTAGTTAATTTCTACGGATATTTTATTGCCGTAGAACTCACCATGAGCTTATTGAATCATTAACTGAAGAATTAAGATTCATCCGAAAATCCAAATAGGAAAACTGTGAAATTATCACGGGTCTTTCTAGTTTTGTTAAAGTTGTTAAGCTCAAATATTTAAAGATACGACAGGGGGATTTCTACGGATATTTTATTGCCGTAGAACTCACCATGAGCTTATTCAGTCATTAACTGAAGAATTAAGATTCATCCGAAAATCCAAATAGGAAAACCGTGAAATTATCACGGGTCTTTCTAGTTTTGTTAAAGTTGTTAAGCTCAAATATTTAAAGATGCGATTAGGGAATTTCTACGGATATTTTATTGCCGTAGAACTCACCATGAGCTTATTGAATCATTAACTGAAGAATTAAGATTCTTCCGAAAATCCAAATAGGAAAACCGTGAAATTATCACGGGTCTTTCTAGTTTTGTTAAAGTTGTTAAGCTCAAATATTTAAAGATGCGATTAGGGAATTTCTACGGATATTTTATTGCCGTAGAACTCACCATGAGCTTATTGAATCATTAACTCCAGAATTAAGATTCTTCCGAAAATCCAAATAGGAGAAACCGTGAAATTATCACGGGTCTTTCTAGTTTTGTTAAAGTTGTTAAGCTCAAATATTTAAAGATGCGATAGGGGAATTTCTACGGATATTTTATTGTCGTAGAACTCACCATGAGCTTACTCAATCATTAACTGAAGAATTAAGTTTCTTCCGAAAATCCAAATAGGAAAACTGTGAAATTATCACCGGTCTTTCTATTTTTGTTAAAGTTGTTAAGCTCAAATATTTAAAGATGCGATAGGGAAATTTCTACGGATATTTTATTGTCGTAGAACTCACCATGAGCTTATTCAATCATTAACTGAAGAATTAAGATTCTTCCGAAAATCCAAATAGGAAAACCGTGAAATTATCACGGGTCTTTCTAGTTTTGTTAAAGTTGTTAAGCTCAAATATATAAAGATGCGATAGGGGAATTTCTACGGATATTTTATTGTCGTAGAACTCACCATGAGCTTATTCAATCATTAACTGAAGAATTAAGATTCTTCCGAAAATCCAAATAGGAAAACTGTGAAATTATCACGGGTCTTTCTAGTTTTGTTAAAGTTGTTAAGCTCAAATATTTAAAGATGCGATGGGGGAATTTCTACGGATATTTTATTGTCATAGAACTCGCCATGAGCTTATTCAGTCATTAACTGAAGAATTAAGATTCATCCGAAAATCCAAATAGGAAAACTGTGAAATTATCACGGGTCTTTCTAGTTTTGTTAAAGTTGTTAAGCTCAAATATTTAAAGATGCGATTAGGGAATTTCTACGGATATTTTATTGCCGTAGAACTCACCATGAGCTTATTGAATCATTAACTGAAGAATTAAGATTCTTCCGAAAATCCAAATAGGAAAACCGTGAAATTATCACGCGTCTTTCTAGTTTTGTTAAAGTTGTTAAGCTCAAATATTTAAAGATGCGATTAGGGAATTTCTACGGATATTTTATTGCCGTAGAACTCACCATGAGCTTATTGAATCATTAACTAAAGAATTAAGATTCTTCCGAAAATCCAAATAGGAAAACTGTGAAATTATCACCGGTCTTTCTAGTTTTGTTAAAGTTGTTAAGCTCAAATATTTAAAGATGCGATTAGGGAATTTCTACGGATATTTTATTGCCGTAGAACTCACCATGAGCTTATTGAATCATTAACTGAAGAATTAAGATTCTTCCGAAAATCCAAATAGGAAAACCGTGAAATTATCACGGGTCTTTCTAGTTTTGTTAAAGTTGTTAAGCTCAAATATTTAAAGATGCGATTAGGGAATTTCTACGGATATTTTATTGCCGTAGAACTCACCATGAGCTTATTCAATCATTAGCTGAAGAATTAAGATTCCTCCGAAAATCCAAATAGGAAAACCGTGAAATTATCACGGGTTTTTCTAGTTTTGTTAAAGTTGTTAAGCTCAAATATTTAAACATGCGATTGGGGAATTTCTAAGGTTAATTTATTGTCGTAGAACTCGCCATGAGCTTATTCAATCATTAACTGAAGAATTAAGAAAATGCAAATGGGAAAACTGAAAAATTTTAAAGTGTATTTGAAGTATATATTTCTTTAGAGACGTTTCAGATATTTTTATAATCTTGTAAACATCATGTTTTGCTTGTAATTATTATATGTAATAAAATTGTGTTTAATTATTTTCTTGTCAATTCTCGAAAATATTATGACTGGCATCAAAAATGGATTGTTTGTTTTTGTAGTTACGTCTGTAAAACGTTGTCAAGAATTCACCCAATAGACTACAACGCACATAATCCTAACACTAAACATAATAATACTAACCAACAAAAACTAATAAATTAATCAATAATAAATATTGTTTAAAAAGTTATATAAACAACACTATAACATATCCACAAAATTACATCCGGATCCGCAATTATTTCCACTCCTTCGCTTTTTGAATAATTCGAAA
The DNA here is from genome assembly GCA_963932145.1 of Acanthosepion lycidas. Lineage (NCBI taxonomy): Eukaryota > Metazoa > Mollusca > Cephalopoda > Sepiida > Sepiidae > Acanthosepion > Acanthosepion lycidas. The sequence continues at coordinate 67,493,518 of OZ010612.1, forward strand.
CATAAATGTTACCGAGCACCAACCTAATCATTAGAATAATACAATAGACCTACCTATAATGCACCACTGACCAGCATATATGAATAGTCGAGTCAAAAAACAAGTTTGATGAAAAGTAACCCAAGATGTAAATTTCAAATTCGACGCACCCAAATCAAACAAAGACAACAATTTAAATATCTGGGAAGTTTTGTAACAGAGAAAGAAAAACGCATAACTGAAATTCAAAGATGACTTAAATAATTTCTCAATTAATTATTAACTTAATTTCGTTAGAAACAAAGAAAAAATGATGAACTTCTATGTAATATCAATCCTCCTATATGGTAGTGAATACTGGACAATATCCTCATGTCTTTCAAAAGCTAAACAAAGTATTAAGAAACAGGAAGATTTCGTTAGAAACAAAGAAAAGAGTGATGAACTTCTATGTAATATCAATCCTCCTATATGGCAGTGAATGCTGGACAATCTCCTCATGTCTTACAAAAGCTAAACAAAGTATTAAGAAACAGGAAGATTTTGTTAGAATCAAAGAGAAGACTTATGAATTTCTATGTAATATCAATTCTACTATATTGCCGTGAATGCTGGACAATCTCCTCGCACATGTGTCCACTGAAATAGCAGACACATAATGGAAACTATAATATATCCTAGAGAAAATAATGAAAGCAAGAGAGAAGGGCTGAACATCAATATCTTTTTTGTCTAAACGGAACAGCCCAACGTGCAAATTACAAATTGCTCATATCCAAATCAAAGTAATATAATATTTTAAATATCTTGGAATTTTTAAAATAGAAGACAGAAAGTGAGACATTGAAATCCGAATTTGTATTGAGATAGCAAAGATGCCTTAAAAAAAAGCAAAGTATTAGGAAACTTTTTTTAGGAAAGTTTCGTTAGAAACACAAAAGTACTGGAAATACAAAAGTATACAAAAGTACTATATAGTATAGTATAATATCAATTCTATATGCCAGGGAATGCTGTACAATCTCTTCAGTGTTGTAGAATGGAGTTGAAGCAACAGAAATGTGGTTTTACAGAAATAATACTTGGAATAACATGGACCCAACATGTGATCAACGACGAAGTTTTAGAGAAAATGGAAACAAAAAGGACACTTAACATCAGGAAGAGACAGTTAAAATTTGTAGGCAATGTAAAGAGGAAATAATTCTTGGAAAAATTGATATTCACAGGGCAATGAGAAACGAAGGAAAGCAACGCATAACCTACGTGGAGAGTTTGAGTAAATAGATGGCAGAACAGAGTTTGGCAGAGATAAGAATAAGACAAAATTTATTAAGAGCGTCAAAAGTGGGGATATTGTGCAAAGAAATGTGTCCGTAAGCACTCATATGAAAAAGAAAGGATTAAACATCTATTTCAAAATCACTCACAACAATTTAAATATCTGGGAGGTGTTTTAACATAGGACGGAATTTGTGAAATTGAAATCTGAAGGCGGATTGGGATAGCGAAAGATGCCTTCCTGAAATTAATCAAAGTATCAAAAGACAGAAAAATTCGTTATCAACAAAGAAAAGAGTACTGAACTGTGACATAATATCAGTCCTCCTATATGGCAGTGAAAATCTTCTCACAGATGGAGAAAAGATTTAAAGCAGCAGAAATGTGGTTCTACAGGAGGATGCTGAGGATACCATGAACTCATCATCTGAGCATCGACGAAGTTTTAGAGAAAATTGAAAGAAAAAAGGGTATTTATATTAAACATTAGGAATAAATTTAAATTTCTAGGACACGTAATGAGGAAAGAAGGCTTGGGAAATTTGATACTCACAGGACAGATTGAAGCTAAGATAGACAGAGGACAACAAGTCGCAAGCTAGGTAATGAGTGTCTGCAAATGAATGGAAGAACCGGTTTGAGGATTGATAGCAATAAGACAAAATCAATTCCGTGAGCCATGATCACCAACGTCCTGAAGAAGAAGAAAAGAAGAAGAAGAAAAAGAAGAAGAAGAAGAAGAAGAAGAAGAAGAAAAAGAAGAAGAAGAAGAAGAAGAAGAAGAATGAGTTTGTGTAAATGTTTGGCAGAATAGGGATTAACAGGGACACATTACAAAGAAGAAGAAGAAGAAGAAGAAGAAGAAGAAGAAGAAGAAGATAGTGAAGGAGAACAAGTAGAAGAAGAAGAAGAAGATAGTGAAGAATAATAATAAGAAGAATGAGTTTGTGTAAATGTTTGGCAGAATAGGGATACATTACAAAGAAGAAGAAGAAGAAGAAGAAGAAGGAGAAGAAGAAGAAGTGGTAAAAAATAGTGTAGTTATTTTAAACATTTTTTACTATATGCCAAATCTAATGTTGTCATTGCAATCATTAAGCGATATGTATCAGCGAATTATATTTTAAAAGAATTTTTCAGCATGATTATATTTGGTGGGAGCAAATCGTGAAAAGGGGAAGAAAAGCTGATGATTTTTTTTCATTTTGTTTTTATCAGGATCCTTTCTTCTGTTATTTTCTTTCTAAAAGTTTAAAAAAATAATTTTATATTTGATCGTCGACAACATGGCTGGAGACATTATTGCTGATAAGCGTTTGTTTTTTGCTTGTTTCTAAAATAATGTGTTTAATCCTTTAAATGAATTCTTTCCGTCAAAAGGTCAACATATACATTATAATATATATATATATATATATATATATATATATATATATATATATATATATATATACATATATATATATATATACATATATATATATATATACATACATATATATATATATATATATATATATATATATATATATATAAGTAATTCATCGAGTCTGAAAGAAAACTCAACAGTATGCAGAAAGCACTGGACGGCCGTTTCGTCCTATATTTAGGACTCATCAGCAGTGCGCATCCACTACCACTAATTTCTATTATATATATATATATATATATATATATTATAATTTTATATATTATAAAACTATTTAGTATCTGTCTATATTTCTAAGATGAGGTATTATTTACACTATTTATATTATTAGGACTATTGTTCTCGTCTTTGTCGCCATATTTATTACAACGTTTCGGCCGTTGTACTCTCCGGCTTTCTTCAGGTGGTTGGATTGTCGAACTGAACCCTTTATTTCGCTTACTGGGATAGTTCTAGTTCCGCGTGCCATGTTTAATGAATGTCAGTTGTTAGTTATCTCCGGTTAATCCCACTCTCCATGTTCTCCACTGTCTTAAGCCGGTATCGAAGTCACCCTCTTTGGGTCCTGTCACTGGATCTAACTAACGCCTTTTTTCCACTGTGCCATGTGTCCTTGAGGCCAGAGCATACAACGGCTGAAACGTTGTAATAAATATGGCGACAAAGATGAGGACACTTCATTGTAGGTCATTTACATACATATACATATACACATAAATACATGTTGTGTTTGTAAGATGAGCGAAAGAGAGAGAGAGAGAGAGAGTGAGCGAAAGAGAGAGAGAGTGAGCTAAAGTGAGAGAGAGTGAGCGAAAGAGAGAGAGTGAGCTAAAGAGAGAGAGAGAGAGTGAGCGAAAGAAAGAGAGAGAGAGTGAGCGAGAGAGAGAGTGAGCGAAAGAGATTGAGCAAAAGAGAGAGAGAGAGTGAGCGAAAGAGAGAGAGAGAGAGAGAATGCAGTGATTAGATTTCTACGGCTTATCAACGAATCCCAGAAAAAAGAATATATTTTTAGATAATAAGAAATTTTCGCTGTAATGGTTAAGTGAAAAACGTCTTACTAATTAACCCATGGCTAGGGGTAGAAGTTGTGTATTCATAGTTTTCCGAAGGATATTTGCACGAGGTGGAATATAACGACCACAACGGGAATTGGAACTCGGCTCTCTGATTAACAATACCGAGCTACAGTTCCTGGTATTCAATCTAGTTACTGGCCAGGAACGACATTGCTTAACTTCAGTGATCGTACGAGAACCGATGATTCAAAGTGATGTGACCATAAAAAAGAAAAAGAAAAGAGAAAAAGGGATAAAAAAAAGAAGTGGGAAAGAATATATATATATATATATATATAACTCTCCCTTCCCCCTCTAAACTCGACCATGTCTCTCACACTATTCTTTACCACCTTCAACTTATATAATCTTAATAAATTCATCTGAAGATCCAGAGAAAAATAAAATTCTCTGGTGAAATAAATTATAACAAACGGAGCCTTAAAGTAGTCTGTTTTTCTTTAAATTATACATATATATATATATATATATATATATATATATATATATATATATATATATATATATATAATGGAGTCACTTCCGTCGGTTTCGACGTATGAGGATCTGACAGCTTATTGATTCAGTTATATTCAGGCCAGATATGAAGCAAGTGTGAGGATTGTGAGATGAGATCACTGTTAGATTGGCTGGCCTTTTAGATCTTGCTCTTGCTTCTTGAAGATGATTCAGACAAGCAAATTGAAAATTGCTGAGTCCACTGAAACACGTTGATCTCCATTCTACCCGCTCCAAAGCTAAGTGCTCAAGGGTGTTATGTGGTATATTGACTGCAGACAAGTTGGTTTTCAGCTTGTTTTTGTATCTTAGCCTTGGACGCCCTACATTGCTGTAGCCCTGATCTAACTGGCTGTACATCAGGATCATGGGTATCCTGTCATTAGACATTCTCAAAACATGACCAGTCCACCGTAACTGAGACTGCATGATAAAAGTCTCGTTTCCTCTAATATTACACCTGCTAAACAGGTCTACGTTAGATGTCCTATCTTGAAGCTTAACTCCACAGACTGCACGCAGTCAGCTTTTATGGAAAACATCTAGCTGGCATATATGGTACCTGTATGGAGTCCATGACTCTGAGCCATACAAAAGGATGATAATTGATTTTGCTACCAAGATAAGTGAAAGACTTTACATAGTTCAGGCGTTTGTCTTCTACTCTCAATAGTCTCTCTAGAAATTTGTAGACTGATGGTTTTTGTTTCTCACCAAGCAATTGCTTCAGAGTAGGACAAGGTTGGTGCACAACTTCAGTTTTCTTTATGCCAAGTGTAAGACCAAATGCTTTACGTGCAGCAGAGAAACGATTTATTGGATGTTGGGCCTCCTCAAGGATGTCGCCTACATCTTGTACCGCATCATCAACAAACAACAAATCACGAATAATATGCGTACGAAGGTGGGTCTTGGCTTTGAAGCGCTGATGATTGAAGAGACCACCAGTTGTTTGAAACTGAAACTTGACGCCACTCTCGGTGTCTGCAAATGCATATATATATATATATATATATATATATATATATATATATATATATATATTGTCTATTTAGGTAACAATGCTTCATTTATACATGTTTCATTAAAGACAAGTACTTTTTATTTACTCTTTCTTGTGTTCATTTTCTGTACAGAAAAACCGTTGTATGTCGTCTTTAATGAAACACACACACACACACACATATATATATATATATATATATATATATAATAAATTTACTAGTTTAAAAATATGGTTCCATCGATAGACAGGAATTACCATGTTCCAAACGCAGAAACTAAAAATATCAAATTTAATTATAGAATTAAATTAAAATAAAAATCGCTAGTACTGTTACATTTTCAACTATTTTGCACGATTTTTAAAAAATAAAAATAATTAATAAGAATAACGCATTATAAATCATACTGTTCTTTCTCTTTATTTAAACACACACACATACATACATACATATATATATATATATATATATATATATATATATATATATATATATATATATATATATATAAGGATTTGGATCAAATATATCTAATATGTCAAATATGGATTTGAAATCACGAAGAATTATAGGTTGCAGAACAAACAGGAAACTTTTATGAATCTAAAATATTTCGCTTTTACTAAAGCTTCATCAGAGAATGGAATACAGAAGAGAAAATGAAAATATTTCTATTATTCATTTTTGTGTTGTTTGTTTTTCATTTATTAAGAAAACCTCACGTGCCTCTGTCCTGTCAAGCAGCGTGCGTGTGTATAATTCATGTGTGCATATGTATCACAATTCTATCTTGTCTATGAGGGATTATAATACATATTGCTTTCCGTGTGTGGCGGGAGGGTCTCTTGTAGGCATTCTTATCGTTATGCCGCATGTTGATTGGGCGTATATTTTCTCTTTCGCCTCTATATTTCATTCTCTGATGAAGCTTTAATAAAAGCGAAACATTTTAGATTTATAAACGCTCACTCTTTCTTCCTTATTCTACCACTCACGCGCACGTATGCGGACACACACACACACACACACACACACACACACACATATATATATATATATATATATATATATATATATATATATGTATGTATATTTTTTAATGATATTTTTATTAACATTTATTTACATTGCGACACGGAAATTGGTTTCGAGATTTAAAGTTTTTATCTCGTTATCATGCAATGTTCGATAATTTCGGTGAAAATGATTTACATTTGAAAAGAGAAAACAATATATTTGCTAATTAAAGTGTTGATATGTAATGTGAAATCCAAAATTATATATCTTATGGGTGTGCCAATTTTAACTAATAAGAAATTTCAAAAGTTAATAATATTATGCTCTTTGTTGTATTTTTTTAAAGTAAACAGCACTGTTAGATTCTAAATCTGTTCTTTCTCTCCATTTATATATATATATATATATATATATATATATATATATATATATATATATATATATACAAGTGAACATAGAAGTCAAAACTTAGAGGCGACAGTCTGTTTCATGCTAGACGCAATCGTCAGGCCACGAGTGCTGTTATTTTTCTCGGCTATTTATATCTATATGAGACTATATTTCTTTATATATATATATATACATATATATATATAAAACTGAAAATTGAAGTCAAAACTTACAGGAGACAGGCTGATCAATGCTAGACACAATCGTGATGTCTGACGATTGTGTCTGTCTATCTATCTATCTATCTATATATATATATATATATATATATATATATATATATATATATATATATATATCTGGCATGACGATTGAGTCTAGCGTGAAATAGACTGTCGCGCTCTAAGTGTTGACTTCAATGGTCATTTTATATTTACACACGCTCTATCTCTGATATTGAGCTCTTTATTTAATAAATATAGCACATATATATATATATATATATATATATATATATATATATATATATATATATATATATATATATGGGGGGAGTGTTTACGGCTTATCAAAATATTGACGCTTACCTTATTTAAAGCCAGAAAATATTTCAAGATTGTAAGAATTTTGGGTAGCTAATAATGATATACTGATAGAACTCCTACTAATTAACCCATCGCTCGGTAAATAATGGAATTCTTACCGAGTTTAAATTCCGAAATGTTAGCCATTACACCTGACGCAATATGCAAACCTATAGCACCTGATATGAAAGAATAGTCACCCATCGAGGTACTTACGAGTTTTGACGTTGATTAAAATCGCTGTGTGACCAACGTAATATGACCGGAAGCCTAATGCGTATATATATATATATATATATATATATATATATATATATATATAGATAGATAGATAGATAGATAGATAGAGAGAGAGAGAGAGAGAGAGAGAGAGATTACTGACAATTGGAAAAATGTTGATAAAATATAAACATTCGACTATACATTTCGCGGATTGGGCTTCATAAGATCGAAAGCAAAATGAATTACGTGTGAGTATATGTTTAAAATAATATTTTTTCCCGATCTGATGTTGCTCGTGACACAAATAGATGAAGAAAATGAGTGACTTTGAAAAAAAAAAAAAACGTTTCTTTTCGAGATCATATACCCAAATTTATAATATGATGTCGATACGGAGAACACATGGATAAAAATCAAATCTTTTATTTATTTTCTACCCATTCTGAAAGATTTTTATCTCTACACTCAGACATTTAAATTAAAGAACATAAAATTTTAAACGACTTTTTTCAAAGTCTCTCATTTTCTTTCTCTTTTTTTTTTTTTTAGTTACAAGCAACACCAGCTTGGGAAAAAAAAAAAAAAGATTTCATTATTTTAAATATACACAAATACATACACACGTAATTCATTTTTTCGCCTTCGATATAATGAAACCTAATCGGCGAAATGAATAGACGAAGGTCTTTTCGAAACATACATGAACTTTCTTCCAATTGTCAATAATTTATAACTCTGTCTGGAGCATATACCCAAACTTGTATATTTCAATATAAAAAAAAAAGTCCACTACTTATATTATTCGGATTATTGTCCTCATCTTTGTCGCCATATTTATTATTACAACTTTTCGGTCGTTGTACGCTCCGGCCTTCTTCAGGTGGTTGGAATGTCGAACTGAACCCGGTTAAAGCAGTGGAGAACTTGGAGAGGGGAATTAACAGGAGATAACTGATAACTGATATCCATTCAACATGGCACGTGGAACTAGAACAGTCTAACCCAGTGAGCGAAATAAAGGGATCAGCTCGACATTCCAACCACCTGAAGAAGGCCGGAGCGTACAACGGCCGAAACGTTGTAATAAATATGGCGACAAAAATTCGGTTAATAGTCCAATAGTCCATGTAAATGCTGCCAATTTGACCTTTTATTGAAATGATCCGAAAAAAGAAAGAGAACAGAAAGAAAGAAAAAAGAAAAAGAAAGAAATAGTGAAAAAAGAAAGAAAGAAAAAAGACAAAAGAATCTGTCTATATTTCTGAGATGAGATATTATATAATTATTTACGTTGTAATAAATCTGGCGACAAAGATGAGGCGAATGCCTTTTCGAAACTTTCTTCCAATTGTCAATAATTTATAACTCTGTCTGGATCATATACCCAAATCATATATAAATATATATATATATATATATATATATATATATATATATATATATATATATATATATATATATATATATATATATAAAGAAAAACAGTAAGATATATAATCCGGTGTTCTTATAGATATTTTTATTTTTACAAAATAGTGCTCAATGTAAATTTACAGAGCATTGATATTATAAATTGATTTATTTAAAATATGTTTTTTTCGCTACACAGTTCTTACCATGTTCCAAAAATGGAAGCTACGAATTTAATTTTGTAATTAAAAGACATTAGTTCCATTACATCCTCAAGGTTACTCCAAAATTCATTTGAGGATGAAATGGAACTAATGTCTTTAATTTAATTACAAAATTAAATTCGTAGCTTTTAGCTTCCATTTTTGAAACATGGTTAGAACTGTGTAGTTAAAAAAAACATATTTTAAATAAATCAATTTATAATATATATATATATATATATATATATATATATATATATGAAAGTGAACATAGAAGTCAACACTAAGAGGCGACAGAAAAAAAAAAGGAAATATTTAAAATTATGAATATGTAATGGAGGCGCAGTGGGGGGGAGGAATAAGACGCGAGGATTTATTTTCAGTAGAGTCTATACATATATATAACTACAGATATATATGTAACAAATTAGTATGCATATTGTAATGCATACATATATATATACACCATACTTATAAGTGACCGACAGTAACAACATTAATTCAATAAATATACAGATTGGAAGATATATAAACCAGGGAATGTGTTCTTCGATTCTTTCAGGCGAAGTTTGTGCCTGCATTTTGCTCTGAGTTTACTTCGGAGGTTTAGTAATTTTTCCTGGTCTTTATATTTCATTAGAAGTATTTTCTCCAGAAGACGTAGATTACAGAGATCCCTGAGGTTCATCAATGCATGTTTCATTAAATAATATAAACAAGTTTTGTTTATTTATTTTAAGTAAGTTCCTTTCATATTGTCTGATAAGCTTAATAACATTATCATTGAAAGACGAAAGGAAATCACCATATTGATACATGGTTTAAATCCAATCTAAGCTTTCGGCTTACATAAACCATTATCAAAGATGACAATTACTTTTCAATATATCCAAACATTAATATTATATATATATATATATATATATATATATATATATATATATATATATATATATATTAAATGAGATTAAAAGAAACACATGTTAAAAATCGCTACACAATAGCTTTTCATGTTTCACCACTCAAATTGTTATCTGCTTTTGAAATTTAAATATAATTATTTACTTACCGCTTATTTACCATCGGCTTAGGAGGCACAATTTGAGTGTTGAAAGCAATTGTGTAGCGATTTTGATATGTTTTTGTTTTAATCTCATATAATAAATAATACTAACCATTACTCTGTATTATTCAGGCCTTTTAAAAAGTATCATACAGGCAGCGGAATTATACTCCACTTGTTCTTATCTTATACCCTTACCCCATATATATATATATATATATATATATATATATATATATATATATATATATATATATATATATATAAAAGTCAAGGAATACTAACTTCTTATGCTACCAGCGTTTTCACCGGAAAAATTTTTTCACGTAGTAGTGCTTAGTTGTATTTTCTGAACGCTATATATATATATATATATATATATATATATATATATATATATATATATATATATATATATATATATACATATATGGCTATAATTTATTACATTGGAATCGTAATCACGATCCAAGACATCAGGTCTACAAATTAAAAAAAAAAATGATTCGTGAACAGAGTAAAGCCCACAAACTTGAATCTGTATTTCTAATGAATTTGATCGTGATTACGATTCCAATGCCCTAAATTATAACTATGGAATAGCCTTTGAATAGTGTTTGAGCCTTTTATATTATATTCTTACTCTGTCTTGGGCATTGAATTCTACCTGGATTCTATCCTCTTGGGAATTCATATATATATATATATATATATATATATATTGACCACTTATATTATCAATAGATAGATAGATAAAGCGAGAGAAAAAGAGAAGGTTTGAGAAGAGGTTCAGGTTGATGCCATATTTGGACTTATTTACAAATGTCTCTCTTTTTTAAATATGAAGCATGCTTTGTGTTCAATAAACAATAAAAGAAAACTGAATGCTTGTTGAAAGCGAAATCAACAGAAGCTGCTGCTGATATCATCAATTCAAACCTGTGACCTTTACGATTTCGTATAACGTGCATGACCTTTGCAGGGTTAAAAGAAGCCACAGATACAATTAGAGCCAGTTTGAAACATTCAAAGAAATATTGAATTAAACCCACTTCGCAGCGAAAAGCCTTTAAATCGATCTAAAGGGTGCGATTAATAAATTGTCGTCTAAATTATACGCAAAAATGAAAATACTACTGACATCTCATTTTAACAGATATATTTACCAAAATTAAACAAAAATATTCTGAAAGACTAAAGACTAAATTTATTCAATAATACCGCCATTGGCTTTAACCACAGCCGACAGACGGCTTGCAACTCTTCTCTACGGTCTTCTTGTTTAAGTTGGTCAATGCAGTCATAATACTTGCCATCAGTTCATCTTTGGTGATACAAAAAGTTTTGTTGGCCTCTCACTCAACTGCGCCCCACACATAATTAAGAGGGTTGCAATCTAGGGAGTTAGCTGGCCATATTTAAGGGTTGATGTGGTCCCAGAAATTTTCTGGCATTCATGACTGGGTTCTCCTGCATGGTGCAGTGTTCTGTTGTCAGTAGCCATCCTCTTGACCCAGGGCAACACTGACTCCTCAAGGCACTCAATGCAGACCTCCGTGTTGAGTCTGAGGCCCTGGGAAGACGAATGGAGGCATAACGTCGCCATCATTAGTGATCACTCCAAACACCTTCATAATCAACATTAGACTCATCCAACTTTTTCGAACCCACTGCACTCTCCACAGATTGGCATCCAAACAGATATATTCATATTGAAGCTTCCGGCGCGAATGCCAAGCAGTGCAGCTTGATGCTTCCAAAATTGTGTCGGAAAAAATTGTGTCGTGTTGCTCTTTTTTCACAGACGGTGGCACAACTGACCCTTCTATACTATACAGACGACAAAATCAAAGACAAACAAAGCGCATACACGAAATTAAAAATATAAAATGGCAACAATTTACGCATCGCACTCTGTATATCCACTGGCTGCTTGAAATTTTACATTCAAACAAATTTTGTCATGGTTTTAAAAAAAATATAAAATCAAGTAGAGACGTCCAGTCTCTCTGAAAAACAAACTCTATATGCAATTCAGTATCATAAACTTAATTTCTTCCATAAGGATTTTGTTTCAAAATTTACGCTTTTATACAACACTTCACTCAATAAAAAGCTCATGAGCCACTCCTAGCAGAGAACTCCTGAATAAGTTGTATGTGATAAAGTTCAAGCCAGTAAGACTGTCAGGAAAGCACTAGAAACAAAAGGTTGAATGTAGATTTTTTTTAATCACACGAGAACATTTCTGACGTTCACCTCCTAGCGGATGGACGAGTCCTTGTTTTAATAATAAGTGAAGAGAAGGCCTTTTTAGACAATAATTTGAAAAGAAGAACAGAAAATAGGAATTAAAAATTATTGCAGTACTCAGAGCAGCATCCATGTAGCTGTTTGTTCCACAATATACTATTTTTCTGGAGAAAAAAAACTCTCCGAGTGGAAATTTTTCCTTAAAAATGATATAAAGGAGAAAAGTGGTTGATTCAACTCGATGGTCATACCATAATCAGTCTTAACTGTAAAGGTCTGAACTGAGGGAACTAAACAATGGAGCTCATCTGAATATTTGCCATGGGAAAAAGCGATGAGGATCTAGAGGCTTGCAACGTTTCGTCTGTGATAAACTGTAAAGTATAGAACAAGACACACACCCTGGAAATACTGCGTAAAAGTTTTTGAACTTGAGCAAGCCTGGAAATTAGCTTCAGCTTCTGATCAGACTTTTCGTCTGATCTGATTCTTTTAAAGATTAAGAATGGCAGGAGTGTTAGAATGACTCGACATTTTTTTTTCCCCGAGGATATTTGTCGATGGATCTACTTGATGTGTGAAGTAAACACAAAGGGAAACTCGAACCCAAAGCGTGAAGCCTCGTTGAACCATTTATTGTTAACTTGAGAAAGCTTAGGGCTTGTCAGATGATATTAAAATATTACGAGCCGGAGTTCCAGTATGGGGTTCGTCCAGATTATAACGGAATGCGATAAGAACAGGCTAAGGCAGGTAGAATTATCTTCTTAATGTTATTATTTATATTAATTTCTTCGTGATGTGATGATCGATAATTTTCGAAAAGTAACAAGTTAACCTACGAGAAAGGGTGTTTTGTATGTGGTCAATATGAGAATAAAATGTTGTATTTTGCTTATTAGCACTGGATATCTCCGAAAAGAAAATGCATTCACATTTTTTTCCTAGAATGTTTTTTTTTTTCGATTATTGGTAATAAATAGTTTAAATATTCTCAACATTTTATAATATATGACGAATGTATTCATTGCAATCATTAAGTGATATGTATCGGCGAAGCTTATTATATTTCGTGGTCTGAAATGGTGACTGGGGAATAAATTAATGAAGTTTTTAATTTTGTATATACCAGGATCGCTTCATGTTTTGTTTTTCCTAAAACTTTAAAAATTAACTTTATATTTGCTCGTCGACGACATGTTGGCTGAAGACATTATTGCTGATAAGCGTTTGCTTGTGTGGCTCAATTCTTTATGAAAGAAAAATGTATTTAATCGTTTAAATAAATTATTACTGTCGAAATACACATTTCATATATATATATATATATATATATATATATATATATATATATATATTCGATGCGATGAGAACGAAAGTAATATATAAATTCTAACGTTCACAGCATTAATCCAAAAGATGGCTCGATACCGATAGTAGAGCGATAATTAATTATTTATTATAATTTTATCATATAGACAAAACCATTTTACTCTTTACAAACATGCAACTTCGTTTCAGTGCATTTCAACTGCACTTCAAGCCAGAACTTCTCTGAACGGACATTGCTTCTCATGTTTACAGGAGAAAATATGTATTATTGAACTTGGGAACAACACCCAATTATTAAACCAAAGATATGAAACCACAGTTTTTTGTAAACATACTAAAGATCTAACTCTACAATCTTGTTAAATTCTTAATTCCATAACTATAAACGTTTTAAAATAATAAATCACCTCCTTTCATATATTCCCTACCTTCTTATGTACCTCTCCACTAATTAGATTATGATTCTTAAAATATTTTATTATTACTATTATTATTATTATTTCATATATATTACTGTAATATTTTCAGATAATTGTTTTAAAGCCATACTTATTCTACACGCTATACTGTCCAGGAATATTTCAAAATTTGATTATAAAAGGTTATATTAGTATCTCTTATTTTTTAGAGGAAATCACCACTTCTAAATTTATTAATCCAAAAAACACTTTCATTGATTATAGAATTAGTAGTGATAACCCCAACATAGATATATGCAATTCAGCTCTAGACTTTTTATTTGTAAACTAAAACTAACATTCCCAATTACTACAAAAACTATCGCTAGAATTTTACCTACTTCAACGTATTACTAGCCACTATTTCCACCTCTCCTCCTCTACCTCTCACTTGTAGGGTGATTGGGAGATGAAGTGCCTAAACTTTTGGCCGGTGTTTATCGGCAAGAAAAAATCCCCAGACAGACCAGTCAACATTTAACAATCCATCCATTTTTCACCAAACTGCTATCAACATGCACTAGTGTTTCACTCCGTCACGTTTTTTCTTTAGGTATATTTTTTTCTTCTCAAACTAATGTAAAAAAAGGAAGTGACGTTTCACATACGGTTTGCCTACAAGCAGGATTCTTCATAACTATTTTCGGTTCTCACCTGTCGAAGTGCAGTTGGAATGCACTGAAACCAAGTTGCATCTTTGTAGTGAGTAAAATGCTTTTGTCTGTGTGATGAAATTATAATAAATGAATATATATATATATATATATATATATATATATATATAAAGACATTTTTATAGATACAAACATTTAAGTAAATGCTCTGTTTATAATAAACAGTATTAAATAACATTTACCAGCCTGAATGTCCGAGAAATTTTTATAGAAAATATTCGACCTCTGACAAGATTCGAACCTGTATCCTATACGGAACCGTATAATGCTAATATTTATTCAATACTGTTTATTATAAACAGAGTATTTACTTAAATATTTGTATCTATGAAATGATTGTTAAACATAAAATTGTCTTAAAATAATTGTCGGACTTTGTCCATTTCATAATATATATATATATATATATATATATATATATATATATATATATATATATATGTGTGTGTGTGTGTGTGTGTGTGTGTGTGTGTGTGTGTGTGTGTGTGTGTGTGTGTGTGTGTGTGTGTGTGTGTGTGTGTCATCAGAGAAACGAGTTCAAATTCCAGTGGAGTCCATTACATTCAATTACGTGCTATTACTCTTGGAAAAGGTATTAATCCTCTTCTTCTCCCTCTAGCTATGGTTAAATAGTAGGACAGATTGGATTCTATAGCCTTGGATTGTCTAGGAGAAGGACAACTCTGAATTCAAAACCTGTGGAGGGTCGTTTGGGGAACTTGATGCACGTAGTGCACCAGGTGTCTGTATTCGTCCCTTCAAAAAGTGTGGTCGGTTCTGCACAAAGCCTTCACCAATATAATCAAATCCTATGTACTGGTGTCTGGGCTGCCGTTCCCTTGGAACTGAGCTGCTTGACCCTCATACGTCGAATACGACGGGAGAGTCGACCATATTCTGTTTATACGTTATTTTTATAGATAGAAATATTTACTTAAATATTTACCCGTATCGAACCTGTTGGCGGTCAGATATTTTCTATGAAATTTC
Source organism: Acanthosepion lycidas (assembly GCA_963932145.1). NCBI lineage: Eukaryota > Metazoa > Mollusca > Cephalopoda > Sepiida > Sepiidae > Acanthosepion > Acanthosepion lycidas. Next base: position 67,509,381 of record OZ010612.1, read on the forward strand.
TCGGACATTCAGTCGGTATATGTTATTAATGATGTTGATTATAAACAGAGCATTTACTTAAATATTTTTATCCATAAAAATAACATATATACAGAAAATATATTAAAATAATTGTAGGACTTGGTCCATTTCACAATCTATATATATATATATATATATATATATATATATATATATATATATATATATATATATATATATATATATATATATATGTGTGTGTGTGTATATATATATATATATATATATATATATATATTCGTAAAAATTCGTAAATAATTATATAGGTCATACTACAACATGTTTGACACGAAAACTCACTCGATACCTTTCTGACCATAGCTCAATTACATCTCATTTAAAAATTCATGGAGACCTACCGGACCCTATTCGTAACATACTTGTTGACAATTCTAATATAACAGCATCAGCTACATGCAAAAAAGGCTAAAAATAATGGAAGCCTTATTAATAAAAACAAAAAAAAGCAACACTCAATAATATCAATTAGGAACATGGACACAATATATTGACCGTGTTTTGATAATGAAATATTATACAAATACAATCATACAGCAAACTAATTCTTGTTAATAGTTAATATATTTCAACCTTGAAAATGGCTAAATGTACAGCCGAAAACGCTCGGAAAAAAATAACATTTGGACAGTTTTGCTATAATTTATCTGAAAAGAAAAAAATATTTGTATTTTGAAAATGTAAACATTATATAAATATATACATACAAAAAACTAATTTTTGTTAACAATTAATATATTTCAATCTTGATAAGAACATTCGGACAGTTTTGATATAATTTATCATCTGAAAAGAAAAAAAAACATTTGATCGTATGAGAAATTGTATAAAAAACTAATCAAAGCACCTGGTCTGTCGTATTCAATGAAATATGCATATAAGAAAAATTATATATATATATATATATATATATATATATATATATATATATATATATATATATATATATATATATATATATATATATATATATATATATATATATATATATATATATATATATATATATATATTACTTAAACGTTATTCTTAGTGGATAGTCTTATTTGAGTAGACGCTACATTTATTTCTTAAACAGTATATTTAATTATTATCGTCTGCTTGTCTGAATATTCGGGAATCTTATAAAAAAATATGCATTCTCCGACAGGATTCGAACCTACGTTCCACTAAAGGAAACCGTCATTGGATCTGACATGCTGACGATCCTACGAGAATGTTTCGTGCTTTTTTCATGACGTCACCATTAGCAAATTAATTTTGGTCAATAAGCAGGTTTCTACTATTTACTGCAAACTCCTTTCTCAAAGTAAGGGGGTAATTCTTGTTCTTTCTAGGATAGCTCTCTTTCAATTGTATATCTTAATCTCAATAATTATTATTCATTTACGAATATATCACAGTTATATATATATATATATATATATATATATATATATATATATATATATATAAAACCATTGCCCCCAAAGATAATATGACAAATTATAGTGTTTACATTGAAATTACAACGTTTCGGCCTTTCAGTATCTGTCTATATTTTAGAGATGAGGTATTATGTACACTATTTACATTATTCGGACTATTGTCCTCATCTCTATTGCCATATTTATTACGACGTTTCGGCCTTTCAGTATCTGTCTATATTTCTGAGATGAGGTATTATGTACACTATTTACATTATTCGGACTATTGTCCTCATCTCTATTGCCATATTTATTACGACGTTTCGGCCTTTCAGTATCTGTCTATATTTCTGAGATGAGGTATTATGTACACTATTTACATTATTCGGACTATTCTCTTCATCTCTATTGCCATATTTATTACGACGTTTCGGCCTTTCAGTATCTGTCTATATTTCTTAGATGAGGTATTATGTACACTATTTACATTATTCGGACTATTGTCCTCATCTCTATTGCCATATTTATTACGACGTTTCGGCCTTTCAGTATCTGTCTATATTTCTGAGATGAGGTATTATGTACACTATTTACATTATTCGGACTATTGCCCTCATCTTTGTTGCCATATTTATTACAACGTTTCGGCCTTTCAGTATCTGTCTATATTTCTTAGATGAGGTATTATGTACACTATTTACATTATTCGGACTATTGCCTTCATCTTTGTTGCCATATTTATTACAACGTTTCGGCCTTTCAGTATCTGTCTATATTTCTTAGATGAGGTATTACGTACACTATTTACATTATTCGGACTATTGTCCTCATCTTTGTCGCCATATTTATTGCGCTCCGAACTTCTTCAGTATCTGTGTTTATATTTCTTAGATGAGGTATTATGCACACTATATATATTATTCGGAATATTGTCCTCATCTTTGTCGCCATATTTATTACAATGTTTTGGCCGTTGTACGCTCTGGCCTTCTTCAGGTGGTTGCAATGTCGAACTGAACCCTTTATTTCGGTCACTGGGGTAGACTCTTCTAGTTCCACGTGCCATGTTTTAATTGATGTCAGTTATCAGTTATCTCCTGTTAATTTCCCTCTGAAATTTCTCCACTGCCTTACCCGGGTATTGAACTCACACTCTTTGGGTCCTGTCACTGGATCTAACTAACGCCTTTATCCACTGTGCCATGTGCCCTTAAGGCAGTGGAGAACTAGGAGTGGTGAATTAACAGGAGATAACAGATAACTGACATCCATTAAACATTACCCCAGTGACCGAAATAAAGAGTTCAGTTCGACATTCCAACCACCTGAGGAAGGCCGGAGCAAACAACGGCCGAAACGTTGTAATATTTATGGCGACAATGATGAGGACAATAGTCTGAATAATGTAATTAGGTTTAAATTTATATATGAATATAGATCTTATCTTGTTACTTAATAACTACCCCCCTCCGCAAACGATGCAACCGTTAATCTAATTAAATTTTTACTTTAAGAAATTCGAAACATTAACAGAACTCGAAGACTAACCATATATGCAGGAGATTAGCTCATTCACGATGCAACTTGCCGAGGCGATCTGTTTTTTCGGCAACAAAAACGTGTGAAAAAAGGAGAATTCAGCAAGAAAGAGAAAAATGGACAAATAGAATATAAAAATAATGTAGAAGGATTTAAAAAAAAAAAAAATGAAATGAAAATCTAACCAGCACTTGTGAATTTTGACACAAAATGCCTCCAAATCTAACCAAAACTAGAAATTAAAGAAACACATAATGTCGCGGGAGGCCACACAGAACAGCAGCAACTAAGTTTCCTGAAAAAGAAAGAAAATAAATAAATTTCTCCCAGAATTTCTATCTGAAAACGTTATATTCTTTGCTTCTACAGATTTTTGCGTTTGATTAGCCTACAGGATTACAAGAATGTTTCTGGAGTGCATTGTTTGCTCGTTAAAGATAAAAGTGGTAAAATAAGAGAGAATCGCCCTTTTAAATATAAAAAAAAAAGAAAAAAAAAGCCCAATATCTTTGCTTTTTTAAATACCCAGCTATTTTCATGGATATTCTTTGTCTGTATTTTCGAAAACAAATTCACAAAATGTATAGAAAATTGTTTGGCTTCCAGTATTTGATGATGAAGGTAAAAATGATAGGATGGGTAAGATTTATAAGGAACCAACAAAAATAAATTAACATATAAATAAGAATTTTACACTATTTACATTGTTCGAACTGTCATATCGTTTCGACCGTTGTACGTTTCGGTCTTCTTCAGGTGATTTACGTTGGAATTTCGGATAAGAATTTACACTATTTACATTGTTCGAACTGTCATATCGTTTCTACCGTTGTACGCTTCGGTCTTCTTCAGGTCATTTACGTTGGAATTTCGAATAAGAATTTACACTATTTACATTGTTCGAACTGTCATATCGTTTCGACCGTTGTACGCTTCTGTCTTCTTCAGGTGATTTACGTTGGAATTTCGAACAAGAATTTACACTATTTACATTGTTCGAACTGTCATATCGTTTCGACCGTTGTACGCTTCTGTCTTCTTCAGGTGATTTACGTTGGAATTTCGAACAAGAATTTACACTATTTACATTCTTCGAACTGTCATATCGTTTCGACCGTTGTACGTTTCGGTCTTCTTCAGGTGATTTACGTTGGAATTTCGAATAAGAATTTACACTATTTACATTGTTCGAACTGTCATATCGTTTCGACCGATGTACGCTTCGGTATTCTTCAGGTGATTTAAGTTGGAATTTCGGATAAGAATTTACACTATTTACATTGTTCGAACTGTCATATCGTTTCGACCGTTTTACGCTTCGGTCTTCTTCAGGTGATTTACGTTGGAATTTCGGATAAGAATTTACACTATTTACATTGTTCGAACTGTCATATCGTTTCGACCGTTGTACGCTTCGGTCTTTTTCAGTTGATATTTCGAATCGAAATCCTTATCTAGTACACGGGATTAAATTGTTCTAGTTCCACCTGCTATGCCTCTTCTGGATGTCACAGTTACTGTTAACGTTTTGGATATCCCAATAAAGATGAGGACAACAGCTCATATGGTGACTATTTATGACTTCACCGAATTACTGTGGTATTATGGTGGATCACGTAAAATGGTTGGTAAGAACTTGTTATTTTGGTGCTAAGATTATTATGGTATGTTTGAGTAAGTGATGGTGACTAACTTAAGTTTAAGTTTAAGACCAGCCCACCCCATCCACATTTTTGTACATGTGCTACATTCGTACACATTCGTACACATTCGTAGAATAAATATTAGAACCATTCAGTTGGTGTATGATTCGTCTATAGAGCCTTTTTAGAGAAAAGGAATATTTTATTCGTTCTATGTGTTTATTTGGAAGACTATGAGTAAGATTTTACTATTGTATTCTCCCCAAGAAACCCGTGATATCATCTTTTATGTAGTTAATTATTTACAATTAAAATTGGTTTCAGTCGATTTCCAATTTCTTCTTCTCATTCACTAATCTTGTAAATTTTGCCTTCAGTTTGCTTAAATAGGCGAATGTCGACGTTTTGTAAAAAAAAGTGGTGGCTGAAACGGTAACATTAAAGGTACATAGAATGACATCAGATTTGTTTAAATTTGTGTTCTACTGTCGGTTCAAATGCTTATATATATATATATATATATATATATATATATATATATATATATATATATATATATATATAAGTGAACGTAGAAATCAACACGTAGAGGCGACAGTCTGTTTCATGCTAGATGCAATCGTCAGGCAACGAGTGCTGTCATTTTTTTCTCGGCCATATATATATACAGGTCAGTGGTGCATTGTGGGTAGTCTATATTGGCGGTTATTTTGGCGGAAGTCGTTTATTTGTTTATTTATATAATTGCGTTAAATTATTTTGCTTGTATTTATTTGTTTTTTGTTTTAGTTTTTTGTTCTTCTCTTATATATATATATATATATATATATATATATATATATATATATATATATATATATATATATATTTAAGTTATAAGGAACTTGGTAAACCGAATTGGTAAATCCAAAGAGGATGAAATCCTAAGAGCTCAATGTTAGGACAGAGCTAATATGTAATGAAAAACAAACCACTTTAATGTACCATTACGATAATTTATTTCACCTAAATCCTTTTTTAAGGATTCAGGATCATCAGGTAAATCTTCCAACAACGAATTGAGAAAAAAATGGGATTAGAAATTGGTGGGTATTGTAATTTTTGTAATTTAATAGAGGGGGGTTGAGAGTGGTAGTTAAACAGACAATATAAAGTATAGGGAGGGGTTAATTTTATATCTCTCTTAAGTATGTTTTATATTGGAGTAGGAGGAGTGACAGAAAACTTGACCTCTTTAGATGGTTAATAAAACGGAAATGAATTGTAGAAAATGTATACAAGTGAGTCTTACGGTAAAGAGAGGGATAGGGGGGAGGGGGAAAGAGAGATGGAGTTGTTATAATTTTGTTTTAACAAAATTATGTAAAAGATAGTTTACAATGTTTGATAGAAAATTCGATGTCTGAAAAAAATTTTGTTATTAACTTAAATGTTTAATTTTTTAAGTAAATAGTTTCAGGACTAAATATAACTATTATTGTAATAAACATATTTATCTAGGTCCTAGGACATAAAGAAATATTTAAAATCTTAATAGTTTATTCACCCGACTAATTGTATTTCCAGAATATAAAAAAAAAAAAAATAACAATGTATAGATAGACTACTTCTAACTCTCCTCCGCGATATATTTAAGAAAGAACACTTCTAGGTCTCATGCGCGATATGTTTAAGATAGACTGCTTCGAGGTCTTATCCGCTATATATGTAATATAGAACCATTCTATGTCTCATCCGCAATATATTTAAGATAGACCACTTATATGTCTCATCCGCGATATATTTAAGAAAGAACACTTCTAATTCTCATCCGCTATATGTTTCAGATAGACTCCTTCTATGTCTCATCTGCAATATATTTCAGATAGACCACTTCTATGTCTCATCCGCGATATATTTAAGAAAGAACATATCTAGTTCTCATCCGTTATATATTTAAGATAGACCATTTCTAGGTCTCATCCGCCATATATTTTAGACTGCGTCGAGGCCACATCCGCTATATAATTAAGATAGACCATTTCTGGGTCTCATCCGCCATATATTTAAGATAGACTGCTTCAAGGTCTGATGCGCTATATATTCAAGATGCACCACTTTAATGACTCACCCGCAATATATTTAAGACCACTTCCATGTCACATCCACGATATATGTAATATACACCACTTCTAGGTCTCATGAGCGATATATTTAAGATAGAACGTATCTAGATCTCATCCGCAATATATTTAAGATAGACCCCTTCTATGACTCATCCGCAATATATATAAGATAGACTGCTTCGAGGTCTCATCAGCTATATATTTAAGATACACCCCTATTATGTCCCATCCGCAATATAACTAAGATAGACCACATCAAGGTTTCATCCGCTATATATTTAAGATAGACCACTTGTATGTCTCATCCACTATATATTTAAGTTAGAGCACTTCTAGGTCTCATCCGCGATATATTTAAAAGAGAATCCTCCGAGTTTTCACCGCTATATAATTAAGATAGACCACTTCAAGGTCTCATCCGATATATATTTAAGATAGACTGCTTCGAGGTCTCATGCGCTATATATTTAAGATACAACCCTTCTATGACTGATCCGCAATCTATTTAAGACAACCACTTCTGTGACTCATCCGCGATATATTTAAGATAGACCACTTCTAGGTCTCATCCTGCATATATTTTACACTGCGTCGAGGTCTCATCCGCAATATATTTAAGATAGACCTCTTCTCATCCGCAATATATTTCAGATGGACCACTTCAAGGTCTCATCCGCTATATATTTTAGACTGCGTCGAGGTCTCGTCCGCGATATATTTAAGATAGATCACTTCTAGGTCTCATCTTCCATATATTTAAGATAGACTGCTTCGAGGTTTCATCCGCTATATACTTAAGATAGACCACTTCAGGGACTCATCCTCAATATATTTATGATAGACTGCTTCGAGGTCTCATCAGCTATATATTTAAGAAAGAACACTTCTGTGTCTCATCCAGGATATATTTAACAAAGAACACTTCTAGGTTACATCCGCTATATACTTAAGATAGACCACATCAAGGTCTCATCAGCTATATATTTAAGATAGACCATTTCTATGTTTCATCCGCAATATATTTAAGATAGACCAATTCTATGTTTCATCCACTATATTAAAGATAGACGCCTTCTATATCTCATCTGCAATATATTTAAGATAGACAACTTCTATGTCTCATCCGCGATATATGTAAGAAAGATCACATCTAGGTCTCATCCGCTATATATTTAAGATAGACACCTTCTATGTCTCATTCGCTATACATTTAAGATAGACTGCTTCTAGGTCTCATCCGCTACATATTTAAGATAGACCACTTCTATCTCTCATCCGCAGTATCTTTAAGAGAAACCACTTTTATGTTAAATCCGCAATATTAAGATAGACCACTTCTAGGTCTCATCCGCGATATATTTAAGATAGAGTGCTTCGAAGTCTCATCCGCTATATATTTAAGATAGACACCTCTATGTCTCATTCGGTTTGCATTTAACATAGACCACTTCTAGGACTCATCCGCTATATTTTTAAGATAGACCACTTCTAGGTCTCATCCGCGATATATTTAAGCTAG
>OZ010612.1:67527631-67540131 GCA_963932145.1 Acanthosepion lycidas
TGTCATATGGAAAGAAAATTAATAACTACCGGCACCGAGGATCGAAGTGTATAAATAGCGGTGTCAGGCTACTGACTGCGGTGATTATTGAGTGGAACTATCCAGTCGAATTAGTGTGAATTATTGCGGGTCGTTGATTTGGGTTTTGATTTAGGATTTACCAGACGTTAAACCGAGTCGGGCTACTAACAACGTATTCACTGAAATCGTTAATTATCTTTGGTTGACTTTTACTTCTTTGTTCTTGTTAAGTATTTATTTGTAGTTGTAATTAAATACTGTTTTCATTTAACATTGAAGTCTTGAGTTTTACTTAATTATTAACGGCCACTATACCTCACTAAAGTTACAACCACACACACACACATATATATGGGTAGTTATATATATATATATATATATATATATATATATATATATATATATATATAATTATTTATTAAAAATATGATTCCAACACGCTACATAAGAGGTCTCATGTTTCAGAAGAAGAGCCGAAAACTTCAATATAATTATTTGAATTAAATTCAATTAAAGTAAACTCTGTTCCATCTTCAAGCGAAATTTTTAAATAAATAATTATATTTATGCTCTACTTTCGTATCGAGCACTATTTTTAAAAAATAATAACAAAAATACTAAGGAACTTTGGATTATTTACCAAACCAGTTCTTTCCTACTTTCTATATATTTCACACACACACACACACATATATATATATATATATATATATATATATATATATTTATATATATATATAATATATATATATATTTATAAATGTAAACGCCAATAGGAAAACTGAAATATTAGCCGATGCGTTTCGTCCAATGTGGACTTTTTCAAGACAAAAACGAAATGAATTTATTAAAAAAAGTAATTAATAATAACAAAACAAAATGTCTTTAGCATAGTTACTTTGTTTGCAATTTATTATATATATTGTTTATGTATTATATATGCGCGGTACTTATTAGAAAGCGCTCAATATCAGAGATAGAGCTAACATATTTAGTTGGATTGATTGAGTTTCTGACCCTGGGTTTCACGCTTTTGCGATCGTCAGTCTAAACACAAAAGCGTGAAACACACGGTCACAAAACTCACATCGATCACAATGTATATATATATATATATATATATATATATATATATATATATATTGAACAATAAAAAAATATTAAAAAATTAAAATCTTCAGACACACTGGGTTGTAGATTAATATTCTTTCGTTTTTTTTTTATTATTATTTCATTTAGATTCCTCGACTAGTTTCGGCCAACATGGCCGTCATCAGGAGAGAAATATTTCTGCTTGCTGGTAGCAGTAAACTACAGAAATGAATGTCTTGATGGAGAAAATGAACTTTTGTCTGTAGTTTTCATTTGTTTTTTTTTTATCTTTCTAACATGAATCTTTTAATATTCCTTGTGTCGGTCAAACAGTCTCTTTTAAGTTGTTATTTGAGATAAGAGTTGGATAGATCTATGCTTTTCTGAATTCCCTTGGTCAGTTTGACAGTTTTATAGGTCCTGGAGAGGGGATGTGTCTCTGTTATATATATATATATATATATATATATATATATATATATATATATATACAAATATAGATAACTAGACTCGTTTCGAAAAACCCTCGAATTATTGATTTGCAAATAATCAAATCAATCTCGAGGGAAAAAAAGGTTTTAAAAAAAAGAAAGAGCTACAAACATGAACTACTGCCGAAAAAAATCGCACAGATGCAGGTCTGAAGTCCAAAGAAAAAACCCGATACGAGTAAACAACTAACTAACAAAAGAGCTCAATACAACTGTAGAGCAGATCTAGATACACCTAGTGAGCCAGACAAACCTACCTAGGTTTCACCTAAACGGATCGTCAGGGAGCCAAAGAGAAACGGATCGTTAACGAGGCAAAGAGAAACGCATATTTATAGGCGATAATTAAAATTATACCACGTGACCAAAGAACCGCAAATACAAACACCTAAGTGGGAGGGGCTAAATATTTATTCAACAAAAATGAGAAGGGAGGGAAAAATAAAAAACACAAACATTAAGGTGGAATGACAAATAAGCGGCAAAACGGCTAATTTAGTAGCCAAGATTTTTTTTATGTCTACATACGTTAAGGATTTAGTTTTGGAGTTTAATAGTTGGTTAGGTTGATCATATAAAGCTATGGCTAATTTCTCCTCTGCACATAATTTACAAAATTTATGGCCTGCTTTATATTTGGGACATTTTTTTAATATTTCCCATTTACGGATGGGGTCTATATTATCTTCTTGTTTGGTTTTCCATACATAGGTAGATAGCGTGGTACTATGCTTAATTTTTTCGTTTTTAAAACTACTCGTATGGTTATAATATCTTTTTTTTAATTTATCCTGACTGGCACCTATGTATGTTTTAGGGTTAGTATTCTCGCTATTTTTGTAAATTTTCACTTGATAAACCATGCATTCTTGCTGACATTTTCCCTGTAATGGACAGATGTTTTTGTTTCCACAATTACAAGCAGGAGGATTACTGCGTGGATTATTCCTAGTTTTTTTCTTATTCAATCCATTTATTATAGTCCCTACGTTCGGCATGCAGCAATAACTAAGTTTTACATTGTTTTTGTTGAATATTTTATGTAACTCAAGAAATGTTGCTCTAATAAATCCAAAAATATCTATCAATTTTTGTTTTTACCGCTAAATTAAAAGGAGGATTGAACCACAAAATCTTTCTTTGCCTATTATTACGTTTACTCTGAGTACTGTTGTGGTTATTTATATTAATATATTCTAACTTATTTTTATGTCTACTCTTAAATAGGGCTTCCTCATAACTTGTTTTATTGGCCTCAAAAATGTCCCTATTGGAGGAATTAGTAGAAAGTCTAAACCCAATATTTTTTGGAATATGCCTTATGATGTTGGCTGGGTGGTTAGATTTTATGTTTAAATATTGGGGTTCTTGGTTTTCTTTTTTATATGGGGATATTGTGCCATTTAGTAAATTCAACGTAATATCTAGATAGTTGGTGATTTTCAAATTAGTTTCTATATCGAGATTGAATCCGAATTTTTTAAAAAACCAGTGCAGTTTTTTCCGGATAGTGACACATTTTTGAGGGTTACTATTGCCCACTATGATTAAACCGTCGTCGCGGTACAACCCATGGTTATTAAAGTCTATATATTCATTAAGCCTATGGATCAGCCGGCACCCTACTATCTCGCACACCTCTGCTCCGTCATACGCTCCCATAGGGTTGTCAAAACCGTTAATATTATCTTTTTTTATCCATAAAGTATTATCGTGGAATAGCAATGTTTTTCTACAATGTCTAATTAGGTTTATTTTATCATCAGAAATTTGGATGTATTCTTTGGTTAAGCTGAGGGCTTCATTTAGGGTTTTCTCTGAAATAGACGGATAATATTCCTTAATATCATACCTAATGAATGTACACTTTTTATTTTTGTTGTAACTTTCAAACCATTTAATGCAATCCTTAGTAGATTGCCATTGGTTAATATTAAGGAAAGTCCTAAGGGATTTACATATATCCTGCAGAATTATTTTACTTATTTTACCTAATTCTGTCTTGGTAGGGTTTATAAGTCTATATTCCGGATTATTAATAAAATTACTTTTATGATCTTTTATGGTGATAAACCATATATATATATATATATATATATATATATATATATATATATATATATATATATAAGCCTCCCTGTTGCATTGTACGTCCCGCCTCATTAGGCAAAGGTTAGAAGAAGATAACTTCAAAAGACAAAAATCCACCTCTCGTATTGTCTCCAAGATAGAAAATCATGAACACATAGGGCCTCGTACAATGGTTGGATCAAAATGGTTGGGACGCGGCCCGACACGGCGCCACAGGCCTCTCTAATTTACGACTATTGATGTGTATTACCTACAATACTTTAGACGATGGCGATAATACAAGAAGGAAAATAATTCTTGTAGACTGGGGAGGGGGAAGTCTCTTCAAAATTAACCAGAAGTTTAGTAAGGAATAATGGGATAGTGAAGAAAGAGAACAATGGCAAATTATGGGATGTCACTTTGAAAGTATCTAAAAGTCAATTTTTGAAATCTGAAATTGAAACGTGACTGAAATTTTATCTATGTTATCACTACAAAATCTATTTCTACATCAAAGAAAGTGACTGCCCCCACCTATGTCAGTGTCCCGACTATGCTAAACAATCATTTCTAAAGATTAAGATTATATAATTTTAGTTAGAGAAACTCGGAGAAGTTCCACCCCGGAATTTGTGATCGAGCAGCGCTATATCAAGTCTAATTCGTTACCTCTTCGTCACCGAGAACCGTTGGTACAGTTGGTACAGTTGGTATGGCGTTTGCCTCCTATCGGGTTTCAATTTTTGGTAGTGGATGTGCACTGCTGATGAGTCCCAAGTATAGGACAAAACAGCCGTCCAGTGCTTTTTGCATTCTGTTGAGGTTTCTTTCAGACTCGATGAATTACTTAATTATAATTATTTCAAATCCTCCTAATTATTTCTCTCTATCTGTCTATCACTCTCTCTCTCTCACTCTCTATCTCTCTCTACACACACACACACACACACACACACACATATATATATATATATATATATATATATATATATATATATATATATAAAGTTAAGTTACGAAAAAATTGGTAATCCGTATGGTTAGCCCCAAGGAGGATGAAATCCTGAGAACTCAATGTAAATTCAGAGCTAATAATTTAAATTACCTATCTAAAAGTAGTTACACATTACATTCATGAATTGGACTGAAACTGATAAAGATGTTACCTTAACAGTCATTCAAAATATTAAAAGATTACTATCAGTAAACTTTTATATTTTAAATATTTTTAATGAGTTTTTTTTTTATTAATATGTTTTTAAATATAGTATTTAACTCATATTAAATCCCTAAATTATTTGAAAGAGAGTTAAATTTTTAAATTGCTAGCAAGCATCAAATTAATTTCTTCGTAGATTTTTTAAACATTTAAATTACTATCAAACGATAAAATCTGTTTTTTTTTACCTAAATTACTAAAACTATACCACCCCACTTCTTCCTCCGTAAAGCCCAAATACATCTCCTTTCTCTTTACTTTACCCTTCTTTCTTTCTTCTTTTTCTTTTTTTCTCTTCTCTCCTTCCCTTTCAACATATCATTTCCGTTACGTTAACCGATTAAATAGGTCAATGTCTGCCCCCCTTCCTCAATACTAAGTATGATAGAAAGAAATATTAAAATAAACCCTCTCTAAACACGACCATGTCTCTCACATCACTCTTCGCTACCTTCTCAGTTAAGTTACATAATGTTAATACTACCCGTCAAATTTGTAAGTTTTCATTTCATTTTTCGTTTCACCTTTTGGAAGTGATGTCTGATGATCCAGCGTTCTTTAAAAGGTCTCTGGTGAAATAAACTATTACAATGGAGCCTTAAAGTGGTCTGTTTTTCTTTAAATATATATATACATACATACATATATATATATATATATATATATATATATATATATATATATATATATATATAAAAGTGAACATAGAAGTCAACACTTAGAGGCGACAGTCTGTTTCATGCTATATGCAATCGTCAGGCCACATATGCTGTTATTTTTCTCGGCTATTTATATATATATACGGGTTAGTGGTGCATTGTCGGTATTCTATTATGGCGGTTATTTTACCGGAAGTAGTTTGTTTATTTATTTGGGTCAAATTTTATTGCTTGTTTTTATTTTTTATTTTTTTGTTTCTTATTTTATTTATTTATTTATTTATTTATTTATTTATTAACGTAGTAAACAGTCTCATAATCTTAAGAAACTGTAAAAAACAAAACACAGACAAAACTAGAAAAGCAATAATAAAGATTTTTAAAAATAACGGATTCGACTTAGATATAAAAACTAACCTAAACGAAGTAGATTTTCTAGATGTTACCTTCAACCTAAGAGAAGGTACATATAAACCATATAGAAAACCTAATGACAAACCACTCTACATACACACATCTTCCAACCATCCACCTTCTATAATCAAACAGATACCAAAATCGATTAACCGCAGGCTCTCTGACAATTCCTCCAATGAATCCCTATTTAACAAAGCTAAGAAAGACTATGAAACGGCCCTAAAAGATAACGGATTCCCAGCAATACTCACATACTCACTACAGAATACAAAAAAGGCCAACAGGAGAAGAAATATCATTTGGTTCAACCCACCGTACAGCAAAAACGTAAAAACAAACGTAGGAAAAATATTCTTCAAACTCTTACACAAACACTTCCCAGAATTAAGCACCTTACACAAGATATTCAACAAAAACACAGTAAAATTCACCTACAGCTGCACCGAGAACATGGCAGAAATAATAAAAAAGCACAATAGGAAAATTATCAACAAACCACACGATCAAATTAAACCCACGTGAACTGCTGAATAAAGAACAAATGTCCTTTAAAAGAAAATTGTTTACAAAACAACGTAATATACCAAGTCACGATAAAATCACCAGATAATGAAGAAAAAGTATACATAGGAGTAACTGAAGGACCCTGGAAACAAAGAAATTATACACACAAAACATCTTTCACAAATAGTAAATATGCAAACAGTACAATGCTTTCTAAGTATATCTGGGAAATTAAAAACAAAACGAACATCACACCAAAAATATCTTGGAAGATAAGGAAAAAATCATCAGCCTACAACAACCAATCAAAAACTTGCAAACATTGCTTGGAGGAAAAAATAGCTATCATTACTTTCCCCGACCAAAATAAAATTATTAAACAAAAGATCCGAGCTCATCTCAAAATGCAGAAAATGAAAATAAATTTTTACTACGTAACCTAAAAAAATGAAAAACGGAAAAAATAAAATAAAAACAAATAAATATACTAATAAACAAAATAACAATAAAAAAATATTAATAGAAATAAAACATAAATAAATACTATGTTACTTAAAAATCGAAAACCAAAAAGAGAAAATATGCAAGTAAAATAAATTAACCTAAATTCATCCAAGTGAATAAATAAACAAACCAATCCCAAATAAAGATAATCAATTAAAAACTGATCCCGCCAAAATAATACTTAGAATGAACTACAACAATCAACCCCAAAATTGAACAAATAGCTTTAATTAAATTCTCAAACCAAAACAAAACTGTTAAATAAGTGATATAAACAAAATTTTTACTACATTAATAAATAAATAAATAAATAAAATAAGAAACAAAAAAAATAAAAAATAAAAACAAGCAATAAAATTTGACCCAAATAAATAAACAAACGACTTCCGGTAAAATAACCGCCATAATAGAATACCCACAATGCACCACTAACCCGTATATATATAAATAGCCGAGAAAAATACCAGCATATGTCGCCTGACGATTGCATATAGCATGAAACAGACTGTCGCCTCTAAGTGTTGACTTCTATGTTCACTTTTATATTTACACACGCTCTATCTCTGATATTGAGCACTTTATTCCATAAATATAGCACACCTTAAAACTATATTTCTTTATATATATATATATATATATATATATATATATATATATATATATATATGAGTTTGTGCGTGCCTGTGCATATGTTTGTGTGTGTTTTTTTTCATCGGGCCGATACCATAATGTAAGCGATTGTCCGTTTTTCTATTACATCTTTTCTATCGTCTTTGAAAATAAACGTCATTTATTTTTTTACTTTCAGACGACAAGTCTCTATTAAATACTCTCTATATATATTTGACGCACATTTTATTCATTCTTAGGCATTAAACGCTGTGCATAGCCGTCTGTATGTGTGCATACATGTGCACTCAAGTTTACATCACTGGCAGTAATTTATTTTTATTTATATATATATATATATATATATATATATATATATATATATTCTTTTCAGACAGAGAAACATTTTCTTTCATTCATACAACGACAAAGTCTGGAAAATTAGCTTTTAATAGCATCTTTATAGTTTCATTTTCACTGTTATTCAATGTCATTGTTTCTTCAGCTCGTAACCAGAAATGTAGACAATTTGGTTATGGTTAAAACGTTAAATATTTTCATAAAACTAAATTGAATATAATAAAAATCAACAGAAGTAACTGGGCGACAATTCTCTTCTACTAAAAAAAACGAATACAACATAAAAATGTCCCATATTTTATCCAGTTTAACTCTCTCTCTCTCTCTCTCTCTCTCTCTATATATATATATATATATATATATATATATATATATAACTATCTCATATATATATTGTAACGGCCTAATTTTATAGAATTTACTGTGGAAACTATATATATGTATATATATATATATATATATATATATATATATATATATATATATATATAATATACATAATAGTTTCAGGTGACTTGCAATCTTCAGTTTTAATTTTCAGATTGTTCCTTTCTATCTATCTATCTATCTATCTATCTATCTATCTATCTATCTATCTATCTAAACTGCACCTGAAGATTACAAATGTCATGAAATTCCTAGTTGTGCAATCAACGTAAATTATTTATATTTTTTAATATATTAAATAGCTCTGTTATTTAGCATTAAACGCTGTTTTTCTTAAACTACAGGATATATATATATATATATATATATATATATATATATATATATATATATATATATATATATATTCGTCACAGCCCATATAGTTTTGTTATATCTATAAACCACAATGTTACTATACTGACGATACCGTCTCTCTCTCTCTCTCTCTCTCTCTCATATATATATATATATATATATATATATATATATATATTGTAACGGCATAATTTTACAGAATTTATTGTTGAAACTATATGTATATATATATATATATATATATATATATATATATATATATATATATATGTGTGTGTATGTATATTAAAAAATATACATAATACACTACGTTGATTGCACAACACGGAGTTTCAGTTTATTTGCAATGTTCCGTTGCAATTTTCACACTGTTCCATTCTATCTATCTATCTATCTATCTATCTATCTATCAATTGCACCTGAAGTAATTCAAATGTCATGAAATTCCTAGTGAAATCAACGTAAATTATGTATATCTTTTAATATATTAAATAGCTCTGTTATTTAACATTCTTTTTCTTAAACTACAGGGTATATATATATATATATATATATATATATATATATATATATATATATATGGGATAAAGTGCTCAATATCAGAGATAGAGCGTGTGTAAATATAAAAGTAAACATTGAAATCAACATTAAAGGCGATAGGCTGTTTCATGCTAGACACAATCGCCAGGGCTGGCGACTGCGCCTAGAATGAAACAGACTTTCGCCACTAAGTGTTGACTTCAATGTTCACTTGAGCCTTACGTGTAACAAATCTGATGAAAGTGCTATAAAAAGGAAATTAGCCACGCACAATTTTCAACAACCCATGAGGAAGATTTTCCCTGATGGCTGTCGCGTCTTATATAGGCCCCGTTACCTATCGCACTGTCAGAGAGTCCCTTCAAATAAAAGATCTGGCACCCCGTGTAAATCTCACCTTCTTCAGTAGCGGGAATATTCTGTTGAAGGTTTTCTTAAAATACAATTTCAAACAAGCTTACTACTATTTAAACACAACAAAAATACATGTTAAACAGAAAAAAAAACGAAAAGAAATTGACAACAAACCGAAAATGGCTAAAGAAGTGACCGAAAGCGCTTGAGACAATAGACACTACGGTCATTTTCTAAACTCTCTTACTACAACCAAACGTAAAATGTATTAGAAAAAGTAAATAACATATTTAAGTAAATGTTATGTTTATAATAAACAGTATTAAACAATATTTACCGGCCTGAATGTCCGAGAAATTTTAACAGAAAATATTCGTCCTCCGACAGAGAAAAAGACAATTCAGGACGGTAAATGTTGTTTAATACTGTTTATTATAAACAGAGCATTTACTTAAATATTTGTATCTATAAAAAGAATTTATAAACATAAAAATGTCTTAAAATAATTCTCGGACTTTGTCAGTTTCATAATATATATATATATATATATATATATATATATATATATATATATATATATATATATATATATATATATATAAAATAAAATATAGATTTAAGATATGAAATATTTATGGGTTAAAATCCTTGATATCAAAGATATCATGGCCTCAGGATTGCTTTCTTTTTTGCTTTTATTCATAGTGTCCATTCATAGATATATTGTATTTATATTATATATCAAATTTTATATATATATATATATATATATATATATATATATATATATATATATATATATGTGTGTGTGTGTGTGTGTGTGTGTGTATGTGTGTGTATATATACATTTATATATATATGCATATTAATGCATGTTTCATTAAATAATATGGACAAGTTTTGTCTATTTATTTGAAGTAAGTTCCTTTCATATTGTCTAATAAGCTTAATCACATTATCGTTGAAAGATGAAAGGAAATCACAGTGGTGATACATGTTTAAATCCTATCCATTCTTTTGGCTTAGATAAGCCATTATCAAAAATGACAATTTCCTTAAATAAAACAACACACGGACGAAACAACAATGATAGTCCGCCCTTGCTGCATGAAAAATTCGTATATGCGAGAAGCGGAAGCGAAAGTCGCGTCGCAGTCGTGACGTCACATATGACCACGTGAGAGTGAAAAACAAGAAGTATTAAGTATGGGAAGTTGCTGCTGTAAACCAATGGCTTTTGTTATAAATTATAGGCATTTAAGGATATTTGTGAAGATTTCATAGTTTATTTTGTTCAGGTTAGGTTTCAACTGTTTTATGTATAAAGCTTCAAGAATTTTTAATTTTTGTTTATTGTTTTCATGTTTAAGTATAGTTGTATTTTCAACAAGGATTTTCCGGAATTACACTCTTGAAACTTTAACACGTTGTTTGATTGTTAATATTTCCATGGTTGAAATTGCCAAATTACTTAAGTTATTCAATCTGAAAGAAAAAGAAAAAAATCTAATTAGACGCTTAGATTTAATTCACATTTAAAATAGGTCCAAGTTATTGGAACACCCTTTATAATGTTTCTGATACAAAATTTAGCAAAATGTATTGTGGACAGACAAATCCAAATTTGAACATTTTGTTATTAAGGGGAGCCTAAAGAAAGACTGAAAAATAAAGCAAATACACCGTAGGTATGGAAAATTTATCTTTTATTATATATACATATATATATATATATATATATATATATTAGATAAAATTCAATACCCCCCCTATTATACATGGCCATTTTGCTAAGAACGGGCGTGTCAACCTAAGGAGTTGGGTAGTTTTGAGTTTTGTTTGTTTTTTGTTTTTTTATCGAACTTCTTGGTGTTGACGAGACCGTCCTGGGCGAAATGGCCATATATCATATGGGGTATTGAAATTTATCTACTTTTAATTCATATTTGCTCTATAAAAAATACATTGAGCTGTGGATTAGTTTTAATATTCTATATTACTAGGATTCACTTGGATTAGTTACTTATATATATATAAATATATATATATATATATATATATATATATATATATATATATATATATTAGTTACTTATATATATATTTAAAACATTGCTGTTGGAAAAATGTTCGTAAATTCAAACAAACTGGGTCGGTGGCAGATGTGAAAACACCAGTGCTTGCTCGTTTACGCAGTTCAGCTGAGAACATTACTGCAGTGCATGACAATGTGGCCGAAAATCCAGACTCCTCTATTCGTCATCGCGCTCAGGAATTGAACCCTTTCACAACAACGTTACATCGTTTCCAATTGCACTTTCGGTTGGTCGATTATGTTGACTAAAAAAATCGCGAAGTGCGCGAAATGCTTTTCTGTTTGAACGTCCATTTTCGTAATAGGCGTCGATGACTTTAACACGTTGTTTGATTGTTAATCTTTCCAGGGTTCAATTTGCCAAAGACTTAAGTTGCTTAATCTGAAAGAAAAACAAAAAAAAAATATCATTAGACGCTTAAACTTAATTCACTTAATTAATTTAAAATAGGTTCAAGTTATTGGAACACGCTTTATTTGTAAGTATGAAATCTTACCATGACAATATCGTATATTGTACAACATGAACTTTTAATTTACCATTAACTTAAAGTTATATCAATTTACCATTAACTTACCATTAACTTATATTAATTTACCATTAACTTACCATTAACTTATATTGTACAACATCATCTTGCCATGAAAATGCTGTATATTGTACAACATGAACTTACAATTAATTCACCATTACCTTACCATTAACTTATATTAATTTACCATTAACTTACCGTTAACTTGTACATCAACTAACCATGACGATGACATGAACTGTTAACAGATATATTCTTGAAATTCTTAAAACGAAAATGAAAACA
>OZ010612.1:67545131-67547631 GCA_963932145.1 Acanthosepion lycidas
TTTTTCCCGAAAGTTTAATGAATAGTTAATAAAAAAATTATATAGTTCAACCAGCTGCCGCTGTAATATTTTCACGAGCGGAAGACATCGATGTAATTCGGAAATTATTAAACCTTTTTAGAATTCATATGATAGAATTAATAGTCGAAAATAACTTGATTGCGTATAATTCGTCTGTATAAAAATTAAATGAAAAAAAAATTCGTAGGTTTACGCTTTAAGAAAGACTTATTGAATTGAGAATACAAGGTTTGCATATAGTGTACTTTTATAATCCCAGTAAACAGAAATAACTATCTCAGAGAGGAGAGTAACAAAACAAGGGGAAACCACTCTTGATTATTTTTAACAACAAATTCGTGTCAATACATATAGGCTTAAATATAAACCGTGTATATTTAACTATACCTGACCCAATTAAATGCTTATAGACTCAAATATAAACCAACAATATTTACCTATTCCTGAAGTTATTGCGTATAAACCTAAATATATACAAACATGTTTTTCTATAACCGAAATATGTGTTAATGAAAAAAGCACCCAGGTGAAGGCTTTAAGAAAGCTTTATTTAACTTAGAATAGAACGTTCGCATGCACTGTCGTTTTATAGTCCCAGTAAACAGAAATAGGTCTCTCAAAGAGGGGGAACCACTGTTGATTATTCATAACAGACAGTGATTTTTTATGCCAAAATATAAGATAATATTTCTAATAATGGCTGAATATTTGTAATGAAAAGTAAATCCTAGTAGAAAGTAAATAGTGATTGGCCAAGTTTCATCCAATCAAAATTAAAGATAATATTACAACTACAACAAATAATAATGGTGGAAAACAACTGAAGTTAAGATTACCAACACTATTTACATTATTCGGACTATCGCCCCCATCTTTGTTGCGGCCGTTGTACGCTCTGGCCTTCTTCAGGTGGTCGGAATGTCGAAATGAACCCTTTATTTCCTGGCTGGGCTAGACTGTTCTATTTCTACGTGCCATCTTTAATGGATGTCAGTTATTAGAATTCTGTTAATTCCCCTCTTC
Organism: Acanthosepion lycidas; assembly: GCA_963932145.1. NCBI lineage: Eukaryota > Metazoa > Mollusca > Cephalopoda > Sepiida > Sepiidae > Acanthosepion > Acanthosepion lycidas. The sequence goes on from OZ010612.1 coordinate 67,546,176, forward strand.
AAGCTCTCTACCGCCTTAATCAGAACTTCGTGGTGCGGTTCTATGACGTCGGACCACGTGAGAGAATATATATATATATATATATATATATATATATATATATAAAATTGCCTATTTTGAGAGTGCGTGTATGCGTGAGAGTAAAGAGATTGTATAGCGAAGATTTATTTCATGCTTACATACAGTCGTCACGCAATGACAATTGTGTTTTAGTATAAAACAGACTGTTACTTTTCAGTGTCAATACCTATATCCACACTGATTTCATTCACACATACAAGCACTCTCAACATATATAACTATATATGTATATATATATATATATATATGTGTGTGTTATACATATATATACATACACATAGATATACATATATGAAAATTTCTCGGACATTCAGGCCGGTAAATGTTATTTAATACTGTTTATTATAAACAGAGCATTTACTTAAACACTTGTATCTATAAAAAGAACGTTAAACATTAAAAATGTCTTTAATAAATATATATATATATATATATATATATATATATATATATATATATATATATGTATGTATATATATATATATATATATATATATATATATATATATAGAGAGAGAGAGAGAGAGAGAGAGAGAGAGAGGAATGATTGCGTTCAAGTGGATTGTAGCTATTCAAGGTTGATACCAATGTCCATGTTGCAAATTGTGCTGGAGAGGCGCCTGCAACAGGGATTAAATTGCCACACTAGCATATTACATAATTTCTAAACACTGATGGGTGCTTAAATTAGATTGCAGATTTAATGATGACACGCATAAAAAACGCATATATATATATAATGAATTAAATTTTTATGACATTTTTATGTTTATACGTTCTTGTTATAGATACAAAGCATTTGCATAAAGATTTGTGTCTATAAAAAAGAATGTATAAATATAAAAAATGTCTTATATATATATATATATATATATATATATATATATATATATATATATATTGAAGAATAAAAATATTAAAAAATTAAAATCTTTAGACACACTGAGTTGTAGATTAATATTCTTTCGTTTTTTTTTAATTATTATTATTTCATTTAGATTCCTCGACTAGTTTCGGCCCAAAAATGGCCATCATTGAGAGGAGAAATATTTCTGCTTGCTGGTAGCAGTAAACTACAAAAATGAATGTCTTAATGGAGAAAATGAACTTTTGTCTGTAGTTTTCATTTGTTTTTTTTTTAATTTTATCTTTTTAACATGAATCTTTCAACATTCCTTGTGTTGGTCAAACAGTCTCTTTTAAGTTGTTATTTGAGATAAGAGCTGAATGGATCTATGCTGCTCTGAATTCCCCTGGTCAGTTTGACAGTTTTATTGGTTCCTGGAGAGGGGATGTGTCTCTGTTAAGTGTGTGTGTGTGTGTGTGTCTACGTGTTATTTGGTTCTTAGGGGGTGAGTGTATATGATATGTATAA
>OZ010612.1:67550131-67590131 GCA_963932145.1 Acanthosepion lycidas
CAGTGAACTGATTTAAAATCCAACAGCACCAAACGGCTCTAATATGGATATGGATGAAATAGACAAATAAACAGGCGGGCAGGTAATTTGTTGAGTCTGATCAGTGGAGATGATGAGGTAATTTGATTTAATTTGATTTTTGGTCACTCTTTATCCTCAGAGATACCAAGGTATGTTTCCTTACACACAGTTTTGTCTTTCATTCATTCTAACCTGAGGAAGCCCTAAAGAGCAGGCGCTCTCGGCGAAACGCTTTCTTAATAAATATTCCAGTTCGTCTCAACACCTTCAATTTTGTTATACACCTTAAAACCACACACACACACACATATATATATATATATATATATGTGGCAATTCCTAGATAATATACAAAAGGAATCTGTAGTGAGTCACAATCGTTTGTGTCCTGAAGAATCGTGACATTAAAAAAAATAACTGCTATCATTTACTGAAAATAAACTTCCGTTCTTTTCACTTTTTCACAGCCCAGACGATTTTTATTTCTTGCAAGCTTATAAAACATAAATAAAATATAATATATAAAAAAAATATTATATATATATATATATATATATATATATATATATATATATATATATATATATATATATATATATATATTGATGCATGTTTCATTAAATAATATAGACAAGTGATTATTTATTTTATCTAAATTCTTTTCATATCGTCTGATAAGCTTAATAACATTATCATTAATGGAAGAAAGAAAATACAATATTCATACATATTTTTTAATCCGGAAGCTTAAATAGGATTAAAAAATATGTATGAATATTGTAATTTTCTTTCTTCGTTTAATGATAATGTTATTAAGCTTATCAGACGATATGAAAAGAATTTACATAAAATAAATAGACAAAACTTGTCTATATTATTTAATGAACGATGCATCAATGAAAAATGCGGCCTAAATACACACAATATATATATATATATATATATATATATATATATATATAAAGAAATAATCCCACATAGAATCAATCAGCAATATTAATGCTATTATTGGCGACATCCATCGCTAGTAGTATAATGTATGCATTAAAATACTGTTAATCCATAGAGTAACGTGATCCTCATTTATAACACTGTTGTCTGTTGTTTCCAGTTTATATGTTGTTAAAATGAAAGTACTTTCGAATAATCCATTATTCATCGTCAGGCATATGTTTTCCTTATAAAATCAAAAACTTGAAGACGAAATAATTGTTTGTCGACCGAAAGTTTTTTTTTTTTAATATGTGCTATTATTGACGGTTGTGTCCAATCTCGGAACGTGCAAAGACGCAACGCTAAGTTTTTCAAAATTTTAAGTGAGAATTTTATTTAAACTTTTCTTGTGATGTGGTAAATCCACGTATTCTATCTTTACAAGTGTATTCAGTTAATATGCCATGAACTAAGTATATAGTTCAATTAGTATAGTTTAATGTCTTAGTAGTAGTTTTTTTATAGGAATTTTTTGTACTGGGGATCGATAGTTTCCTATAAAAAAAACTACTACTGAGCGTCAGTATTTTAATTATTTTTTGTGTTTTCTATTTTAGTAAATTTATCATGGTCTCGCAGTGGGGTAGGAATCTATGTAAGGCCCAAATTGATATAACAGATGTAGATTGGCCAGCTCTGACAAATATTCATTCTGTATCATGAAACATAAGGTATCTTTTATGTTTATCTATCACTGTCGTCCTGGGTTTGACGATAAACTACATCCGGCAGCAAGGTTTTTGATCGAGTGGTTTTGTGTAGCGTGGAACCACCTCTTAATTGATGTTGTTCCCAGGTCCACTCTGACCAGGGGTGGTAGCGTCTGTTACGGTCCAAGGTATGGGCAAATAGTTAACCTCGATAATGGAGTTAAAACATTATGAAAGTGTAAAAATGGATTATTATAGTAAAAATACTAATAATGCATTTTTGTCGCCATATTTATTACAACGTTTCAGCCACTGCACGCTCCAGCCTTCTTCAGATTGTTGCAATGTCGAACTGAACCCTTTATTTCTCTCACTGGGGTAGACTGTTCTAGTTCCATGTTTAATGGATGTCAGTTGTCAGTTATCTCTTGTTAATTAAGTTCTCCGCTGTCTTAACCAGGTATTGAACTCACACACTTTGGGTCCTGTCATTGGATCTAGCCAACGCCTTTATCTACAGTGCCATGTGCCCTTGAGAACAGTCTACCCCAATGAGTGAAATAAAGGGTTCACTTAGACTATCGAACAACCTGAAGAAGGCCGGAGCGTAAAACGGCCTAAACGTTGTAATAGATATGGTGACAAAGATGAGGAAAATAGTCCGAATAATGTAAATAGTGTACATAATACCTCATCTCAGAAATATAGACAGATACTAAAGGGCTGAAACGTTGTAATAAATATGGCGACAAAGATGAGGACAATAGTCCGAATAATATAAATAGTGTACATAATACCTCATCTCAGAGATATAGACAAATTCATTTTTGAAAGCAAAATATTACTAGCAATACATTTAGAAAAATTATCGCCAATACATTTTAATTTAGACAAAAAATTCTCTTTACAAAAATGTCAATGAAATCTGACCTATAAACTTTTTTTTTACAAAGTATTATAACTTCCTATTATAGGGTAAATTCTATAACACACGCTTTTACTTGTTATAAAATAATTCGTTAAGTATTATCTATACGAAATACTTAGGTTATTGCCGTACGCCTGTATAGTTAATATGAAGACAGCAATACGATTCCTATTTACTCATTTCCTCAGTGAGATAAGTTGTGAACTCAAGGTCGGGATTTCTGTGGGTAACCCGAGCGTTTCCATCCGGGTCATCACCTGTCTGTTTTTCTCAGCTGAGTCTCCATTCGAAGACAGAGCCCTGACTGAGTCACCCTCTGTCCGAAGACAGGTTTGTCTGTCGCGAGCCTGACAGCGAACTTACTCCGACGCGACTAGACTCCCTACTGAAACAAGGTCAGTTTTACTGTGGGAAACCCAAGCATTTCCACACTGGTCAAAATTAACACAATCCTTGCAAAAGCGGTCACGGGTATAGTACTTATTATATTTTTTTCAGCCGAATCACTATCTGAAGACAAAGTCCCGACTGAGTCATCCTCTGCCCGAAGACAAAGGTCTTGGTTGCGAGATTGGGACAGACTTCGATGCGATTGGTACTTATTGGTCGCCCAACTCCGGAATAGATGAAACACATGATCAAGTTTTATGTGGGGAACCCAAACGTTTCCACCCGCGCAACAAGTCAAAATTTACCCAGCCACTGCAAAAATTGTCTCGGTAGATTACTTGTCTGTTTTTTTTTTCTCAGCCGAGTCTCTATCCGAAGACAGAGCCTCGACTGAGTCGCCCTCTGCCTAAAAACAGCGAATTGCCTGGCACTAACTTGTCAGTTTTTCTCAGCTGTCTCTATCCAGAGACAAAACCCCGACTGTGTCACCCTCTGTCCGAAGACAGAGGTGTTGTCTTGTCGAGAGGCTGGGACTGACACAGATTCGATTACTCTCGACCTCATAACATGAAACTCTTTATCGTATTGGACGACTTCATAGAGTCACCGGCGGTGTACTCTTTAGCCCACAACACAAATAATACATATTCTATTCAAATGAACATATTCTAAAAGTCTTGTCGACATTAAATAAACCTTTGAGGTTGATATACCGTAAAACAAAATAAACCAAATTATACACCACTGCTCAATCCAACCAGGGGCAAATATACAATTCTTCCTATTAGGATTCATTCTTCCGATCAATTCACACTTCTCGCTTCTGGAGATAACTTCCGCTTTCATAGTTTCCTGTCAGTTTCGATCTTCAAAAATTTGCAGGGGGTTGAAGCAAAATCCGATACTTTACAAAAAGAAAACAAAATAGGCAATATAAACAGAAGTTTATTTAGCAACAGTTAGAGTTCCATATTACATTATTTTTCCATGTAACCGACGGCGGCGGCGGCGACCATCTCAAGGCGGGCACGGAATGAGTCACGCGCTTTGGTAACCATGTCCATGTCCATAGCGGTGAATGCCTCCACGATGGCAGACTTCAGAGAGTCGACCGTGTTGTGGGAGTGCTTGTTGGTCTTGGCCTCGATCACGCCCCAGAAGAAATAGTCAACATAAGAAATAGTCTATCTATCTATCCCAGTCTGTTCCTTATCTATCTCTCCACTTCTCTGTCTCTGTCTCTCTCTCGGATATATATATATATATATCAGTCTCTTTATTATCTATCTATCTATCTATCTATCTATCTATTGATTCTGTCAAAAGTGAAGAAGACATTTTATGACCCGATTACACAAAAAGAAGCAGACCTTATAGAGGGTGGGCTTGATAAATTGTCGACTAAATGACACAAAAATGAAAATAACACTGACATCTCATTTTAACAAATATACTTACCAAAATTACACAAAAATATCTTGAAATAGTAAAGAGTAAATTTATTCAAGAAAATTCGCCATTGGCTTCAACCATGGCATCCAGACGACTTCGAAACCTCCTGCAACTCTTCTTGATGGTCTCCTTGTTTAAGTTGGTGAATGCGGCATAATACCTGCCTTCACTTCATCTTTGGTGTTACAAGGAGTTTTTTTTTTATCTCTCATTCACCCGCAGAGCACATATAATAATCAAATTCGCAATTTTCTGACGGACATGACTAAGTTCTCCTATTTGTGTGGCAGATATAGGGGCTTCCAGTATTACCTCCTCAAGGCACTTGATATGGGCCTCCTTTTTGAGTTTGATGCAATTACCAACAGATTCGTGAGTTCTTTTCCCATCAGAACGATCAGAGTGAGTTTTCCAGGCTGTCATACCTTCGTAATCATCATTAGACTAATTCAACTCTTTCCGAATCCTCTGCACTGTCAATGAACATCCAAACACTGAAATGTTCGTAATAAAGCCTCCGGTGCGAATGTCAAGCAGTACAACATGCCGTTTCCAAATTTCTGGCGGAGTGAATTACGTCATAGTGCATTTTTTTTCTCACAGACGGTGTCCAAATGCCTCTACTATAGTGTGCAGTCGACAAAATCAAAAACAAAAACGCGCATGCGCGAGATTAAAAATATAAAAGGGCGATAATTTACCCATCGCGCCCTGTATATTGATGATAACATTTAATTAATTATGTATAATTTGTGTTTTTCTGTCTGAAAGTTATTAAAAAGCTATGTTGAATTTTAGTTTAATTTACCATTAGAAACAAGATAGAAATCAAATGTCAAATGCGATAAAGTTAATGAAGAAGTTATTTATTAAAACTGTTCTTTAACGTTTGAAGCCATTTTTAATCACTGAGAGAACAGTTGTATATATCTGACTGTTTAGAAATTTTAACTTTTACTTTTTATTCCAAAATTTTTGGAATTCAAACATTTTGAAATAGGCCTAAAATTCTTCGCTTTAGTTTGCAACATGAATAGATCTGTAGTATAGAACGCCTCGCTGAATTAATTTTAAGATAATATGATATTCAATATCACAATTATGGGGAAAGAAACTTATAATATGATCTGCCTTGAAAGTATTTAGTTATCTACATATTCTTCATGTTGCATAGGGTGTTTTGAGTGAAATATCACTATAGTCAAAGAATATCCCCCTATGAAATCTGGCTTTTCCAAAAGCTAAAATAGCTTGAACGAAAACACGGAGAATACGATGTGGCAGATGATGGTGAAGAACCAGTATCTTTTGAAATAGGCCCCCACTTTTAGTTCATATTTGCACTATGAGTTTACCTGGCGTATAGAACGCCATGCAACATACTCAAAAACAGTGCTGATTGTAAATAAGAAAACGTAGTCGGTTAAAACAAGATAAAAAAGTATTAACCGTTAATTAAGTCGAGGGGATGCGTTGCTTATCGTATAATAGACGTGAATATATAGCTTTCATTTCACGCCATGTAAGGTTAATAAATACGCTAATACGCAAGGGTTTAATATGAGAAAATGAGATTGGTGAGCGTTAGAGAAGATGAGAAAAAGAGAATGAAGGGGAGAAAACAATAAAAGAACAGGAAGTAAGAAGAGAGAAGGTGACCATTGACATTGCATCGAGAGTTTTGAATATCAAAGTTGTCTGGAAAGCAAGAGGCCTAAAGCTATATCTCGCCATTTCAACTGTAAAATGATGAGACCCAGCTGCCAATCTAGTACTGCGCTTAAATTCGTAAATTTAAACAATTATCATAAAAGTATTTATAGAGAAAGCACAGGCAAGCTACGTTATGGCGGAGGAAAGTGACTGAAGCCGAGATACCAGTCCAGGTACGAAATTTTTCTTTTTCTTAATATGTTGCTTAATTTTAGGAAAGCCACCTTGGCTATCCAAATGGCTCTTCGGATTTCAGTGTCATGCTTTTCGTCCCCTGTTAAAACACTCCCCAGATATTTAGATTGTTATACTTGTTTAATTTTGATGCTTTCAATTTGTAACTTGCATGCTGGGCTGTTTCTTTTGCTAACAATCATATATTCTGTCTCCTTACAGTTGATGTTTAATCCTTTCTTTCCGCTTTCTTTCACTAGCTTCTGTAGGAGGTTTTGTAGCATTCTTTCACTGTCTGGCATCAACATTGTGATATTTGCATATCTTATGTACTTAAAACTGTGACCGCCAATTATGAATCCTTGGAATGGGACGTTCCGGCGTAGCCCATCTGGCGTCGCTGGTTCAGCGTGACCAATTCCACATAATGTAATGTTTTGGTAGAGAGACGATTAGGCGTCAGATTACTTCTTCGTCGTTACAGTCAAATTTGCTCTCTCTCTCTCTCTCTCTCTCTCTCTCTCTCTCTTATTAGTCAAATTAGTACTTCGTCGTTATATGCTCGAATAGTCCAAAAAGAGTAGTTGTAGGTATTCTAAAATTTAAGAAAAAGAGTAGTTGTATGTATTTTTAAATTTAAGAAAAAGAGTAGTTGGAGGTATTTTTCAATTTAAGAAAAAGAGTAGATGGAGGTATTTTTAAATTTAAGGAAAAGGGTAGTTGGAGGTATCTTTAAATTTACGAAAAAGAGTGGTTGGAGGTATTTTTAAATTTAAGAAAAAGAGTAGTTGGAGGTATCTTTAAATTTAAGAAAAAGAGCAGTTGGAGGTATTTTTAAATTTAAGAAAAAGAATAGTTGGAGGTACTTTTAAATCTAAGGAAAATAGTAGTTTGAGTCATTTTTAAATTTAACAAAAAAGAATAGTGGGAGGTATTTTTAAATTTAAGAAAAAGAGTAGTTGGAGGTATTTTTAAATTTAAGGAAAAGAGTAGTTGGAGGTATTTTTAAATTTAAGGAAAAGAGTAGTTGGAGGTATTTTTAAATTTAAGGAAAATAGTAGTTGGAGTCAAAACAGTCTTATGTCTAAACTGTAGCGCCGAATTGTCCAATTATTTTTCTGACGCCGAATCAGCGACTCCAAATTAACTACGATCAAACGTACCAAACTCATGAATCCTGGAGGGTTTCTAATTCAGTCAGAAACATCTCACTGTTGAATAAGTCCAGTCAGAAGTCACCTCCTTGTCTTACACATTTCTATTTTGGTTTATCTACTAAACTCATTTTCCATCCGCATGCAGGTGTATTTATTGCTTGTATAGGTTCTTGATCTAATATCCAAATCAAATATGCCAACGTTACTAAGCTGTTTCAACTGTTATTTGTGGCGTACTTTATCCAACGTATTTGTGTAATCTATAAAACACAAGTACACGTCCTTCTGCATTTGTATTGCTCTTTCTGATACCATTCTGAGTATAAATATTACATTACTTGTTCCAGTATCTTTGACGTACCCGCACCGTTTTTGTCCTATTTCCGGTCTGATTCTACTGTGCGTTCTATTCATCAGGATTTGGATGATTATGTGGTTCCTTAGCTTGATTGTCCATTGGAGTTCGCATTCTTCTGCATCTGGCTTTTTAGGCAGCGCTTCGAAAATAGACCTACTTATATCTTCCAGTATATGACCACTGTTGTATATTTCATTTATAATGTCTGTGCTCTTATAAATGGTGCAATCGTCTGAGGCTGCCCGCGTCTCTATTACGATTCCGTCTGCCCTGCTGCTTTGTTTCTGTTCAATTTGGCCAGTGCTGATTTCACATCAGATTTTAATATTTCAGGTCGTTTGATATTCCTGTATATTTGCCTTTTATTGCCTGTTATTCTCTTTCATTGTTGAAGAGTTCTCTTATATATTCGTTCCATATCTGAAGTGTCAGTTCTTTCTCTAATATCATTGTCCGTCTTTGGATTTTATACATCTTGCTGATGAGCGTATCGTTTGTCCGGTTAGTTTTCTTACTTTTTATGCAAATCTACGATATTCTGTGATATTCATTCTCTCTATTTCCCGCACATTTCACTGTCTGCCTTTGTTCCTTATTTCTTTCTGTAGTGTTCTATATTATGTTTGCCTGTCTTTTCATTGTTTTCTGTTCCCTTTTCATCATGTCGAGATGGCATGCACTCATTTTTTTCTTCCTCGTCCATTTTTTTTTGGGGGATGATCTCGTTTGCTGATGTCACTGAAGCTTCTCATGTTGCGGTCCGATTTTTCTTTTCACATTGCTCATATATTTTTTTCTACTTCAGGCTCGGATCGTTCAAGAGTCTGCTGTATTAGCATTTGGGTCCCGCATTAAAGCCTCTTCATCTTCCGTAGTTTCGTTCTATTTAGGCATATAACAAGGAGGTAATGTCTTCCACAGTCAGATTGATTTTTCGTTGAGCCATTCCTCTTTAGCCTGATAGGATTTGTTCCTAATTTCAGATATCGAGCAACGAACAATTTTAATCTGTTTCTCTTGTAGAAGCACGAGACGAGCTATATGATAGTAAAACATCCATTAACAAAGTTGTCTGACCGTAACCAGTTGATCAAGATTTCTAGAGGCTAACTGTAGTTATCTTTTAGGGTCAATTTCTTCTGGCTTATAAGACAAATCCTTCGACGAGCAGTGTTCTGGTAGGAACCTAAATCAAACAATCCGTTAAAACTGACTGCAACACGTGTGGCCTGTTCGCTACAGCAGTCGCACTTATCCATCTGTTGCCTCTTTATGCATTTTAATAGATTGATTGACAGTTAAAATGTACATATGTTAAAAGAGAATCTCGCGAGAGTCTATACGACTCCGAGATCATTCTGTTTTAGATGTAAGACTCGTAAAGCCACCATTTTCTTTTTGGAAATATTTTACATACGAGACACGTTCGAATCCGTTTTCAACCCGGAGGTAAGCCACTTTCTTTAGTGTGTCCAGCATATGGAATTTGACGAAGGATTTTCTTCTTTAAGGACGAGTGGATTCATTTATACGGAGGCACATTAGAGTAATGGACTGCGGCTCGGATTGAGATATCAGAGAGCCGAGTTCGATTTATAGTCGAATCCATTCCATTCACTTATGTGCTTATATACTTAGGAAAGGGATGAATGCTCTTCTTCTTCCCCTCTTTGGGGAAATATTAGGAAAGACCAGGTTATATAGCCTTGGATGGCAGCTGGTCAAAGAAAGAAATCTGCCTCGTCAATCATTTATCGAACGATACATGATCGCCTAAGCGTGTTTCATGCATGGCACATAACGGATTTACTGGATTCATTTAATTGAAGTCAATTCTAATTATTGCTGAGAGCAAATGACCGTTTAGACTTTTCGAAACGAGTTGGGTGCCATGACAAAGATATTCTTAGGTTAATATTTGTTTTTTTTAGCCTATCCTCTATCATCGTTACAATGACCTGGAGTGCGGTCGGGCAAAGCAGGAGCAATGGTTACTATGAGTTCCAAGACAATTCTTAAATGTATAAATGAATTGAGGTTTGAAAGAAAAGTCTGCCAAATCAAAGTACTTTCCATACACACACAGACACATACATGCACACACACGCGCACACACACGCACACACACACGTACTGATACATATATGTGTACGTGTGCGTGTCTGTGTGTCTATGGAATGCACATTCATTTGACAGACCTGTCTTTCAAACCTTAATTCATTCATACATCTAAGAATTATCCCCCCAAACACATATACGTGTATGTATGCGTGCCTGTGACAGAATAGTTTTTAAAGTATACTAGATTTATGGGAGGAAAAGAAAAATTAAGAAAATTAGATAGATATGAAAAGACTGAGATAGATAGATAGATAGATAGATAGATAGATAGATAGATAGATAGATAGATAGATGGATTGGAAACGATTTACATAGATAGATATGAATCGAATTAGATAGATAGATAGATAGATAGATAGATAGATAGATAGATAGATTGGAAACGATTTACATAGATAGATATGAATCCAATGAGATAGATAGATAGATAGATAGATTGGAAAAGATTTACATAGATAGATATGAATCCAATGAGATAGATAGATAGATAGATAGATAGATAGATAGATTGGAAAAGATTTACATAGATAGATATGAATCCAATGAGATAGATAGATAGATAGATAGATTGGAAAAAAAGATTTACATAGATAGATATGAATCCAATTAGATAGATAGATAGATAGATAGATAGATAGATAGATTGGAAAATATTTACATAGATAGATATGAATCGAATTAGAGAGATAAATAGATAGATAGATAGATTGGAAACGATTTACATAGATAGATATGAATCGAATTAGATAGATAGATAGATAGATAGATTGGAAAAGGTTTACATAGATAGATATGAATCCAATGAGATAGATAGATAGATAGATAGATTGGAAAAGATTTACATAGATAGATATGAATCCAATGAGATAGATAGATAGATAGATAGATAGATAGATAGATTGGAAAATACATAGATAGATATGAATCCAATGAGATAGATAGATAGATAGATAGATAGATTGGAAAAGATTTACATAGATAGATATGAATCGAATTAGATAAATAGATAGATAGATAGATTGGAAACGATTTACATAGATAGATATGAATCGAATTAGATAGATAGATAGATAGATAGATAGATAGATTGGAAAAGATTTACGTAGATAGATATGAATCGAATTAGATAGATAAATAGATAGATAGATAGATTGGAAACGATTTACATAGATAGATATGAATCGAATTAGATAGATAGATAGATAGATAGATAGATTGGAAAAGATTTACATAGATAGATATGAATCCAATGAGATAGATAGATAGATAGATAGATAGATAGATAGATAGATAAATAGATAGATAGATAGATTGGAAACGATTTACATAGATAGATATGAATCGACTGAGATAGATAGATAGATAGATAGATAGATAGATATGAATCGAATGAGATAGATAGATAGATAGATAGATAGATAGTGATAGCTAGCTAGCTAGATATATATTATATGAATACTATAGAAGTAGGGAAAGTGTAAGAGAAATGAATAATGAAATGCTTCCGCCATCTTTACTAAACGTGCTAAATGTTTAATTATGTCATTCAATACTGACATTTATTCCCCGACTGAAAATGATCTTCATTCCAGCCGCTTTCATTTGAAGCACAATATTTAACTCTGCGTATTCTTCAGTATTTGGTGCTTGCTGAGTCAGAAGGAATAAAAATGAGAAACAGTTGAAATACTGTATGGAGGTCATAGGATCTCTACTTGCTGGGGGGCTGACGTTTGCTTGCTTCCTCGAAGCATTTTGTATTTCATTCGCATTGTCCTTTTGTGTAATGGAGAGAATAGGACGAAACTTGATTCTGACATTCGTTCCACTTTTGCTTCAATTAGAACCGAAGCTGCGAATCCGATAGTGAAGAGCAGCGCTTGGATTTTTGTACCTTTTCGAATTAATTTCCAGCATTTCTATGTGTAATTCTAGCCAGAAAGCCATTATGGCATACAGTTTACCTATTGGAAAAAAGATGAAAGACGAGATTTCTCCAATTGCTTAAATAAAAAAAATTTATAAAGCCTTTAGCTTCAACGTTTGACTGATGCTAAGTTGCTTAGCAGAAAATTTAAACGAACTTTGTGACCAATGTTATTGAACATTCGCCTGCCAAGCTGATTTAATCGGCGATTGATTGATTTTTACCGTTTATTAACCTTTTGCCCGTTATTTGAAACTGGGGAAGTTGAAAATAATATTAAGCTCAAGCTCCAGGAGGGCCATCTTCAAAGGCACTACTTCTCCTTTGGAAGGGCGCTGGGATTATTACTCGGCTCCTGAGGAGTCGAAATAATGTTCTTTTATTGTCCTCTCTCGTTAATAGTAGTAACCCCCCTCCTTGCGTCCTAGTGACATTATTGCCTTTCTTTTAGGTAAAAAGATTATATATATATATATATATATATATATATATATATATATATATATATATATATATATATATACAATTTAGCTCTTGAAAATATATTTCAATTGGGCAAGAAAAACTTTGCTTGAAGATAGAACAGAGCATGGTACTTTAATTCAATTTAATTCAAATAATTATATTGAAGTTTTCGGCTTTTGTCTTGGAACATGAGAACTCTTATGTAGCGATGAAATCATATTTTTAAATAAATAATTATAGTTAGGCTCTACTTTTGTATCGAGCACTGTTTTTTAAAAAAATAATAACAAAAATATTAAAGAACTTTGGATTATTTACCTAACGAGTTCTTTCCTATTTTCTATATATTGTTACACACACACACACACACACATATATATATATATATATATACACATGAGATAAAGAACAATTAGAGTAAAATTCTATTTACTTTTTTAAAAAGTGCTCAATAAAATGTAGAGCAATATATTATCATTATTTTTCTTACAAAGTATTGAAACATGAAAACTTTTGTGTAGCGATTACAACATGTTCTTGTTATATAATCTCTCATAATTAAAATAATATATATATGTGTGTGTGTGTGTGCGTATATATATATATATATATATATATATATATATATATATATATATATATATACAGAGAGAGAGAGAGAGAGAGAATTAATGAAACTAAAAAAATACAAATTACCTTTTTCATTTTCAACCATCAAATTGACCGTACATGGGCTTTCTATAAAAAATCTGAACTTAGATGAGCGCATTCTATCAAAAGGTCAAATGGACCCATGCTGACACCGGCTTGAACACAGAGACTATCAGTAAAGAAATAGGACGTCTATTTCGAACACGGGTATGCGCTAAAATAACGTTTGTAGTAATATATACATACATATATATATATATATATATGATCGCTGATGTCGGAGTAAACAAACGTGTTTTTTTATGGCTCTAAGAAAGTGATGTTAAGGAAAGTCTCGTTTGTTTTTGTTTTTTTTAATCATACATTATATTTTTCTTGTTTATTATTTCATGATATGAATTTTTGTTATGTTATTCATTTGCAGTATTTATTATATATACTTCATATAATTTTATTGTACATATTTACTTACCTTTAGTCGTGGTACAAAATACTTTCTTTTTTTATTTTAAAACGTACTTTCGCGAGAGAAATTTCTCACAAAGAGTTATGAGAATATTTAATGGATTTTACTTGTTTGACTAATTATTATACTGGCATGAATAAATTTAATTCATCTATATCTAAGCGTAACTTTTATTTATCTGTTGTTGCTTTTACGAAAGTGGACGTAATTTTCGGAATTAGTGGAATCCATCTTTTTTTGTAATGTTTATTTTGTTTATCTTTGACTAGTTGCTCATTATTGGCGATTCTTTTTTTCTATTATTATTATTATTATTATTATTATTATTATTAGTTATATTCAAAGTTTCTTTTATAACATTTAGTATGAATTTTAATTCTTTACATTTTCTTATTTTTTTATTTGCTAAGTAACGTAATATCAATTTTATTGAAAACGCGTTCCCAGCTATAACATTATTTTGTTTCGTTTTTGCTGCTAGTCAATTTGTTTTATTATTTATCTTTCAATTTTTTCGAACAACAACAACAGCAACAACAACAATACTACTACTACTAAAAATAAAATTTTCTCTTATACTTTATAATAATTTATAATTTGTAGCATATATATAGTGCACATTGACGACGAACTGTTTACTCCGACCTCCAGTGTATGTTCTATGCGTGTAAGGTGGCAGTAGGTAGAAGAAGTAGTGCCTTTGTTACTCGGCTGCGGCAGTTATTATTAAGATGGACGGGCAACACTGGTCTTCACCCATCCCCTAAATCTCCACACGCCAAACCTTGTAAGCCGATTCAGCAGGCCGGCTAAATCACGTGATATATATATATATATATATATATATATATATATATATATATATATATATATATATATATATATATATATAAATAGATTCTGGAGAGAAAAATTGTTTAGCACGACACAGTAAACCAACTTTCTTAGAAGCTGAACTGGAAATGCATTCAATATAGCCTTTGCTATTTTATTGTAAATGAGTTTCCAGTTATAACGTTGTTTCATTTTTACTGCAAGTCAATTTCTTCTATTTTTATCGTTCATTTTTTTTAAGCAACAACAATAATAAAATTTTCTCTTATACACATAATAAATTATATATATACACACACACACACATACACATAACAACATTTATAACAATAATTATAAAAATATTCTAATAATAATTTTATATTTCCTTATTTTATTTTACTAATATTATGTAAAATGTATATATAGCATTATATCGACATATTTAATTTCAAACTGTTTACTCCGACATTTAAAAACTTTTTTTATGTATTTAGTGGGCATTGGGTAGAAGTAGTACCTTTGTTGTTCATCTACTGTACCTTATTTTTAAGGGTAACAGGCAGCGCAGCACTCGTCTTCACCCGTCCTCTAAATCTCTCACGTAATGTCCTGGGTATGACGGTAAACTACATCCGGCAGCAAGTCCTCTGATCGGGAGATTGAAGGATTTAAGGAACGTGGAACCATCTTTTAATTGCTGTTGTTCTCAGGTCCGTCCTGACCCGGGGTGGTAACACCTGTTAGGGTTTCAACTATGGGCAAATAGTGTTTTCCAGGGCTGACCAAGCTTTTAGCGTTATAGAACACAATTGGTCTAGGAGATGGAAAACTCTTACACGAAATGCCTCAGGTATATTGTCTGCTTCGTCTGTGGCATTTATTTGCACCGACTAAGTGTATCAATAGCTCTGAAAAGTGTGGATGGTTCTGCACTAGCCTTCACCACTTTAATCAATTCACTTGTGTGGGCTTTCTGGCGGTTTACCTTGATTCGTTCACTTGCAAGGTCCGCTGGCGAGAGAGTGGAATCGATGGGGTCAGGTAAAGGATATTACTGGAAGGCTTTAGCTGGAAGTCTACACAGTGGCAGACCGATGGGTGATGGCCGTTCTTTCACAAATCCATTATCATATATATATATATATATATATATATATATATATGTGTGTGTGTGTGTACATATGTATGTGTTTGTGCGTGCATGCGTGCTTGTGTGTGTGTCTGTCTTTGTCTGAGTATTGGCACTTAGTAACGAAGGAAATTATTTTTCACTATCAGTTCTTAAGGAAAAAAAATGAAACAAGTAGTTACAATCGATTTTGTCTAATTCTTTTTGCATCAAATGTTTGAAGTTTTCTGCATGGAGAAAAATGTTTTCATTGTAACAATTATATACATCCATATCAATCTATCTATCTATCTATTACTATTTATATCTATCTACCTCTCTCTCTCTCTCTCTCTCTGTATATATATATATATATATATATATATATATATATATATATATATTTATTTATTTACGTCTATCTTCCTCTGTTGATTATCTATCTATCTATCCATCTCTCTCTCCCTCTCTCTCTCTCTCTCTCTCTATATATATATATATATATATATATATCTTTCTTTATGTCTATCTATTTACTTATTGATTTACCTCTATCTATCTTCCTCTGTTCATTATCTATCTATCTATCTATCTGTCTTTCGCGTTTTTTTTTACTATCTATATATCTATCTCATTCTCTTAATATCTATCTATCTATCTATCTATCTATCTATCTATCTATCTATCTATCTACGAGAGTGCGACAAACGCGATTAACACATATAGACGGAAAAGTGTAAAAGAGTATGTTCCTATTCCTGTACACTTTTGATAGATTTAATTTACTAGATAAGTAAATGTTGTATTGCTACAGTCAGCTGATCAATTCTCCCCACTATATGTCTTTATTTCTCAGATGAGCTATTGTAACTATTTATACAATTTCCTTTTTTCGAACTGTTGTCTTCATATTTGTTGCCATATTCACGACGTTTCGGCCGTTGTACATTCCAGCCTTCTTCTGGATCTGTCTCTATTTCTCAGATGAGGTACTAAATATATTTACACTATTTAAATCATTTGGACTATTGTCCTCTTTTTATAACCATATTCGCGACATTTTAGCTGTTATACGATTCGACTTTCTTCCGGTGATTGAAATTTCCAACCGGACCCTTTATTTCGTCCATCGGAGTAGATTGTTCTAGTTCCACAAGCCATACCTCTTTCGGATATCTCAGTTTCAGTTTCAGTTATCTCCATTTAGTAACTCAACTCCCCAATTATTTTCACTATTGCCTAGGACAGCTATTGAACTCACTACTCTTTGGGTCAGGTCACTGGATTACAACGCTTTTATCCACTGTGCCATGTGTCTCTGGTGAAATGTCTCTGTGAAAATGAAGGGTTCAGTTCGAAATTCCAATCAGCTGAAGAAGTCAAGCGTGTACAACGGCCGTAACATCATGAACACGACAACAAAGACGAGGACAACAGTCCGAAGAATATAAATAGTAGAAATAATTCTCTCGTACCACCATCCGTACAGTAATAATGACAGTGCTAAAGAGGCAACGAAAAAACTAACATTACCGTAAAACGGTAATATCGACGCGCAGTTAACAATAATAGCATCAGAACTGGTTTATGGCACTGCTTTTATGGCACTGCTTTTATGGAACGGCTTTTATGGAACGACTTTTATCACATCTGAATCGAGGACGAGAAATGTGTACAGCCACTAAAAATGCACACTGAAGACCAAATAATATATAAAATATATAGCAATTACTGACTAATTATATTTAAGCCTAACAAGCACTTCTTTAACTTACAGTGAGATGGCTGGTAGGACTTAATATAAATTGATTCAAGCACGACCAAATGACATTCAGAATTAACCTTCTTCAGAACGAAGAAGGTATCTCTTACTGAGTATGACGATTAACCCTAGAACTACGAAACATGGGTATATCATACCCGATTTTGAAAATATAAATAAAAAAACAAAACAAAACAAAAAAAAAACTAATTATAATTCCTTATTTGAAATATTTTACATGCAGTCACTTCAAACTTTGTACTTTGAGTTAACATTAATAGGAACTGAAAAACATTATTTAGGTAAGAAAATCAGGTACTGAAAATTGTAATTAAAAATAGAAAAAATTGTGCTGGGTACTGTATACCCATGGTTAGTGTTCTATGGTTAATGACAACCAGCATCAACGCCTCTCATCGGGAGTTTTGAGGGGCGCAGAACCACCTTTTAATTGCGGTTGTTCCCAGGTACACCCTGAGTCGGAGTAGTAGCACCTGTTAGGGTCCCAGCTATGGGCAAATAGTTAACCACCAAACTGGGATCAAAAACACTACGGAAGCATAATAATAGATTTTTATAGTAAAAATAAAAGCAATACACTTTTGAAAAAAATTTAACCAACAATAGATTTTTAAAAAAAATGTATTACCAAAAATAAATTTTTTCAAAAAAAAAATATATATATATATATATATTGCCTGCAAAATCTCTCTTTACGTCAATGTAGATCAGCCAGTATGTCAATCATATGAAAAGACATAAAGTATTAAACATATATTAACCGTGTGTTCAATTTTTGCTCTCTGAAGACAAAAATACTATTATAGAAACAATATCTATGTGCTCTTCGAAAGGGTCAAAATGGATGACTTAATATAATTTTTTAAAACAGTGGGCCTCTACAAAAAATATAAACCAAATAAGAATGTCACTAAAACTAATTTCTCTCCAAACTCTATATCTAAGAGGAATATGTCGGAGTTAGCTTCTCTTTAATTCCCTAATTGTTCACTAAGGGGACGCTCTCCCTACCCTATAAATACTCGGCAACTTCTTGCCTCGTTCTCTTTTCTCTCGTAGAGGTCTGCGCTTTCGCCCACTTGTGGGAAAACGCAATGAAATACAGATACACGTACGTACGAACATTCACCAAAATACAAACTCTTTACGTTCACACACAAACACAAATGTTAATATCTTTGTCACTTGTAAAATTGTTGTTTAATACGTATATTTGTTGACATATATATATCAGTCTTGTTTGTTTTCTTTACATCTTCGGTTGGACTCAACTTGGGTCCGCATTGTGCTTGTAGTTGGACCTTCTTCTAGCTGGAACAAACAGAACGCGTCCCTAATTTAACAACATGTAAATACTCCACGGTCCTCTACAAATACATCAATGAAACCAGACTCTCTACAAATCCTCTTTACAAAAATACGTCAATGAAAGCTAATCTCCGACAAACGCTGTATTCTTAAAAAGAACTTCGTATTCTATATTCTATTCATTTGAAACAATTCTAAAAGCGTTTGTCGGTATTGAATAACCCACTGAGGTGTTGATATGCCGTAAAACAAAATAAACCAAACCAATCCAAACTAAGAACCTATCTTGGTTCTAAGACCGTGCACATTTCTAGTTTAGTTAAAGATTCTCGCACCTATATAAATTTTTCACCTTGCTATTGCGAATATTGGCTTCTGACCTTTGATCAGTTCTACCTATATAGTCAGCGTCACACTCATATTTGAATTTTCAAGTTACCGAACTAATATGATGGGGAGGTAGAACATACTTCCGGATCGTTCGCATTATTGTTCGGGCAACAAACATAATAATGCATTTGTAAATATAAGTTTTTCTCACAAAGAAATTTGCAAAGTAAACATAGTATTCACATCATCAGGACATAGGCGATCATGGTACTCCACATCTTCTTTCCAAAACTTGTACCATCCATTTGAGCAAGCTCATCAATCGTCCTGAGTATGACAATAAACTACATCCGCGTGCTGGGTAAGACGATAAACTACGTCCAGCATGAAGGCCTCTGATCAGGAGGTTTTGAGGAACGTGGAACCACCTCTTAATTGCTGGTGTTCGCAGGTCCACCCTGACCCGGGTGGTAGCACCTGTTAGAGTCCCAACTATGGGCAAATAGTTAACCCCGAAGCAGTGGTAAAAACATTATGAAAATGTAAAAATAGGTTTTAATACCAGAAATACTTCGTACAAAATTATTATCAGCAATAAATTTTTGTAGAAAAAAAAACTATTAACAGAAATATATTTTGAAGGAAAATATATTACGAGAAATAGATTTTTGATAAAAACAAAATATTACCATCAAAAATAAATGTCGGCGTTAGATAACCCATTGATGTTGATATGCCGTAAAACAAATCAAATCAAACCAAGCTCATCAAGCTTCTGTCCCTCTTTCCCTCAATCAGTCCTGTGAGTATCAGATTTTCCAAGTCCTCCTTTCTCATTACGCGATCGATAAATTTCATCTGCGTCTTTTCGTTTCCTTTTTGCTTACATTCTCATTAAAACCTCGTTGTTGCTCATATGTTCGGTCCATGGTATCCTCAGCATCCTTCTATAGAACCCCATGTCTGTTGCTTCAAGTCTCTTCCACATCTTTGAATTAGAACTCTGCTCTCTATTTAAAAATCATCCAATCGAATATGACCTGATATGTATCAGTGTTTGGCTGTTGTTAGATACCCACACCTGATCATAACACATGTCTAAGCTAATGTCTATATTTTTTTCTTTTTCGCTGAGTTTGAATTAAACGCAGGTCATATTCGATTGATTCATTAGGGTAAAGCTCACAAGCCTTATATTGAAAAAATGTATTTTGGTTTAAAAACCAAATTAATCAATTTACAGTAATTTACAGTCTCCTGATGAGACGCATTGTAATGCGTTGAAACACGACTGCAACTTTGAGGCGATTCTGACATGGTTTGTAATATTTTAAAATAAATAATATTGGTCTACTATGTATTAAGTCCTCTTTTGAGTTAAATGTTACGAACGTTGGAAATATACTATATTCGCTCTCATCATGCCTGGATATATATATATATATATATATTTCTTTATAAATAAATATATATATATATATATATATATATATATATATATATATATATATATATATATATTTTGAACAATAAAAATTAAAAAATTAAAATCCTCAGACACACTGGGTTGTAGATTAATATTCTTTCATTTTTTTTATTATTATTTCATTTAGATTCCTCGAATAGTTTCGGCCGAAATGGCCATCATCGGGAGGAGAAATATTTCTGCTTGCTGCTAGCACTAAACTACAGAAATGAATGTCTTGATGGAGAAAATGAACTTTTGTCTGTAGTTTTCATTTGTTTTTTTATTTTTTTAACATGAATCTTTTAACATTCCTTGTGTTGGTCAAACAGTCTCTTTTAAGTTGTTATTTGAGATAAGAGCTGGATGCTGCTATGAATTCTCTGGTCAGTTTGACAGTTTTATTGGACTTGGTGAGGGGATGTGTCTCTGTTTAGTGTTTGTTTGTGTGTGTGTGTTATTTGGTTCTTAGGGAGTGAGTGAGTATGATATGTGTAAGCGTGTGTATTGCTGTGGGTGTGTGTTATCATTTGGCTCATTAGGGAGTGAGTGCGTATGATGTGTGTAAGTGTGTCTATTCGTGTGGGTGAGTGTATAAGTGTGAGGCCTCCACACCTCCGTAAGCCTGTCTGTCTTGTGTGGGTGAGAAATGTGGGTAGTTTTTTTTTATTTGTTGATTTAATCTATATATTGTTAAAAATTTGTGATTTAGCCCGGCTGGATATTTTGTTTTTAGACGTTGTATCCACTTATTTTCATGCGACTCTAAAATCTTTCTAATGTTATCTGCTCTGAACTTTTCTATTCTCTCAATTATAGTGAATTTGGCATGGGTTTTGAAATCGTGTTTTTCCAGGCGGAAATGTTGTTCTACAGGTAACAATTTTTCATGGGGAGTCGACTTAATTCGTTTACGATAATTGTTAATTTTGTAGTGAAAGGGCCATTCAGATTTTCCTACATATTGTTTCTGGCATAGTGTGCATTCTAGGAGGTAAATTATGTTATGACTTCTACAGTTAGAATCGTGGTAGATTTTGAAAGTAGATTTAGTGATATATATATGAAAGTAATATATATATATATATATATATATATATATATATATATATATATATATATATTACTTTATAAATATATATATATATATTTCTTTATCTATCTATCTATCTATATATATATAAAGAAATATATATATATATATATATATATATATATTACTTTATAAATATATATATATATTTCTTTATCTATATATATATATATATATATATATATATATATAAAGAAATATATATATAAAGAAATATATATATAAAGAAATATATATAAAGAAATATATATATATATATATATATGTATTTCTTTATATATATATATATATATATTTCTTTATATATATATATATATATATATATATATATATATATATATATATATTTCTTTATATAACCCCCCCCCCGGTGTTCTTGTGTTGTTTTTCTTTTTCTTTGGTCACGTGGTATGATTTTAATTATCGCCAATAAATATGCTGTTTCTCTTTTGCGTCTTTAGCCAGCTTTCCCTGACGAACCACTTAAGTGAAACCTGGGTAGGTTTGTCTGGTTCACTAGGTTTGACTAGGTCTGCTCTACGGTTGTATTGAGCTCTTTTTAGTTAGTTGTTTACTCGTGTCGGGGTTTTTTCTTTGAGCTTCAAACCTGTGTCTGTGCGTTTTTTTCGACAGACTTTCATGTTTCTAGCTCTTTCTTTTTTTAAAACCATTTTTTCCTTCGAGATTGATTTGATTATTGGCAAATCAAAAATTCGAATGTTTTTCGAAACGAGTATAGTTACCTATATATATATATATATATATATATATATATATATATATATATATATATATATATATATATTATAGCCCCTTCTTCTCTTCTATCCCAGATATGGGTATATAGCAGAACAGACCGGGTAACATAGCCTTAGATGGCAGCTGGTCTACCGCAGAAAGAAATGGCAAATTACTGCGGGGAAAAAAAATCTGCCTCGTCAGTCATGTATCGAACGATACGTGATCGCCTTAGCGTGTATCATGCATGGCACATGACTATAGACTGATCATAGACTCACCTGTGTAGCATACGGCTACAGCTAGGGATATAGCTTCATTACCCTACCTGTTTGCCTTGTGTTTTCAGTAGATATTCTACGGCGTGGATTTTTTGTCACACGTCTGACCAGTTTTGAATTCAGAGTTGTATTTTTCGTAAAGTGGTCGCCAACCAATGTTTAAAAGGTTTCCGCTGTGCTAGAAACTCCTAGTTAAAGGGAGAAGAGTCGCAGTTACATATTTCTAAAAGCCTCGTCTGGACAATTTCGTGCCGACAACCACTACGATACACACGCATTCAGCATTTCATCTATACGCGTGAACATACCTAATTTCTAAGGAATTAATGGATTTGCTTTATATTTTAATAGTCTTTCTCAATGCGTTACATGTTTAAATCTAATACAAATGATTAATATTCTACAAAAAAACTGGTATGTCTACTCAAACAGGTGTATCCCCAAAATAAAATATTTAAATGTAAAAAAATGTAAACATATATACACACACGGTTATTTAGGCATAACTACATTTATTTAAAAAATGAAACTATCAACTCTATGTTTATATAATTCTAATAACAAAAAGATATGCTGCACTGACATATAGCTTTATTTGGTAATTATTGTTAAGTTATTTTTTTAAACTTTGTACATGTGCCTGTTTCTCAGAATCCATTAAACTGAAAAAACATTTTCGAAAATTTAAAACAAGAAAATACAAGAAACTCTTAGTCAACGTTTTCCGTTTCAAATTGTCATTCTTGTGGATATTTAATAAATATAATTTATAAGATACAATTTTCCTTTCTTTGAACGTCTTTAATAGCTTTCGTCTTTTCTCTCTTGCGTTTCCAACTGAAGAAGCCATTTTTTTCTTAATCGCTTCCACGCGAAGTACTACAAATGATGGACGCAGACGAACTCTCTTTTTATCCAGAAAATGTTTAAAGCTTTCACTTTTTTCTTTCTATTTCAAATGAAATGTTTAAGCTTCATGTTTGTCTCTTATTTTTTTAAAACATTCTCACTCAGTTGCATTGTTGTCGACTACATTTTATTTTTTAATTGAAACTAATATAGCAGACGATCAAATGATATTAATGTTTTTCGAAGTGTGTTCAAAATAAATATATAATGGAATCTGCGTGTTGTCAGGATAATTTTAAATTTTAAACCTCGACCCGAAAACCAATTCAGAAAGTTTAAACTTCATCGATCTGCTATCCATCTTTTTAATCACTGTGCACAACACGTTTTATATACAGTAATCCTTTGTGTATATGACGCAATTTTGTTCATTCAAAATACTGTCTAAAAGTTTGTTGTGTCTTATACTTTAGCTTAGAACGCAATTTCATATTTTTCCGGGATTCAAAACAAAAATATCAGATCAAATTGGATTTATTTGTTTCTTCTTTTTATGTGCTATGTCCTTTCAGACAATAGGCGATCATGGCTCTCTACACCTCCCCTTATCCAACTATCTTTCCTAATATATTATGATTTACAAATAATGAAGAAAAGAAAATTGTGGAGAGCCATAATCGTCTATATCTTGAAGATGTTGCTACACTTTGTTTTACAATCGTTGTTTACATTTGTTTATAAAACTAAATATCAGATAAACTTAATGAAAATTAAACACGTTTATTAATTCTTTATTTTTAAGAAATATGTAAATAATTTAATTTAAAACGCGTTTTGGCATTTAAAATAGCTGTATTTTTTTTTCATTTTATGTGCCGTGTCCTTTCAGGACGTAAGCGATCGTGGCTCTCCACCTCCCTCTATCCCTTGCAGCTCTCAACAAGTTCCTTCCCTCTGCATCCTTTCCACCAGACCACGTACTGTCATCCACTTACTTAAGCCCGCCAGGTATGTCACACGCTGCTTTCCCTTGTCTCTCGTTCCTTCAATTCGACCCGTGAGTATCAGATTCTCCAGGCCCTCCTTCCTCATTATGTCTCCCAGAAACTCCAGCTGCCTCTTCCTGATGTTAACTCTAAGCCTGCTCCTTGTTTGCATCCTCCCGTTGGCGATATTTAATAATGTTGTCCTACGACACGTGATCAGTAGTCAACTTACTCCCGTCTGACTATAAGTTATGTTTTATTTCTTCTTTAAGCAACATATGCAAAAAGGTCAAATCCTATTTGCCAATCCCATTACATCTCCCTGAACCAATTGTTTGATTGCTTATTTGTTTTACCAGCCTATCAACCTGTGGGTTATTTAATGCTGAAACTGCATTTTTATCCTAGAATGTTTCAGAACATTTCAAGTGGTTGTGAGGTTTTAAAATTGTTTTCAAAATATGACAAGTCATATTGTTCAGGAGTATTTTAAAACATAACTTGTATGGTTCAACATACTTGCTCTATTTTCTATAGAAGTCGGAAGGATTTTATTTTATTCAGATATCCTATTATTTTGGCAGAAGGTACGTTTTTGAAGAATAGCTAAAGATTTTGAGCTTGGTAATAGTTGCTACATATTTTTTCTTTTTTTTTTTTTTGTACGTCTTACATTCTATCAAGATATGTTTGACGGTGAGAAATTAGTTGCAGTGAGCACACCGAGATGTAGTTTGTGCCTTGAGTATGTGTGTGTGTGTGTGTCAAGTGGGTGTGTGCCATGTGGGTGTCAAGTGTGTGTGTATATGCATGTGTCAAGTGTGTGTGTGTGTATGCATGTGTCAAGTGTGTGTGCATACATGTGTCAAGTGTGTGTGTATGCATGTGTCAAGTGTGTGTGTGTATGTATGTGTCAAGTGTTTGTGTTTATTTGTGTGTCAAGTGTGCGTGTGTATATGCGTGTATGTATGTGTGTTTCAAGTGTGTGTGTCAAGTGTGTGTGCGTGTGTGTCAAGTGTGTGCGTGTCAAGTTTGATTGTTACAACAAAACATTAACAAAGGCTTTTCCATAAGTCACAATACACAAGGCCAAATAAAAACAAGAAAATAAAGATGCTATATTTCTTTACAATATCTAAATTGGTCAATTCATCACATACTATATATATATATATATATATATATATATATATATATATATGTGTAGAAAGCACAACAAAAATTTAATATATATAAGAAAAGGCAAGAGCGAAACCGTTTATGCCAAGGTGTTTCATTCATTGAAGAACTTTATCAAGTCAGTGGTTCAATGGTTTGTTTCTTATGACTTATTCAAAAATAAAAATATTTTGGATTGTAAGAATAAATTTAATATATTGAGGGAAAATTGGATTAACAATTTCTTGAAAATAATGTTTTTTTCCTGATTCTATTTAACCCATAGCTGGGGGTAGAAGAGATGGATTCAATGCTTTCCCTATGCTATTTGCGAGTAAGTGAATGTAATAAACTATTGGCATTTGAACTGAGTTCTCTGATTTCTCTTTCAGAGCCACCATCCATTACACCACCCACACATCCATTTTAAAAAGGCAAAGGTAGAAATTGTATTTGGTAACCTGTATTTATACACACAAGTAACAAGCAGAAATTAAATTAGAAAACACTACGAAATTGGAAAGGTAAACTACGGAGGAAAAAGGAACTGCGGTGGAAAAAAAACTTGTTGCATAAAAGAAAGGGAAACTATAGTTTATTTTTTCGGATATAGAAGAGGCTTAATGAGTTTCGTCGTTCTTGAAGTTTATCTGTAATCTCTTTTCCCTCTCCCATTTGACGCTTATATCCCGTTGTTTTTCATTGATATCTTGGTCTCATACCATCTTCTTCTATATCTGAATCATACGCGCTATCATCCATAGGCTCGTCTTATTTTGTATGCCCTGATCTGAAGAACTCACCATCCTGAATATGACGATAAACTACATCCGTGTCCTGGATATGACGATAGACTACACCCGTGTCCTGGATATGACGATAAACTACATCCGTGTACTGGGTAAGACGATAGACTACATCCGTGTCCTGGGTAAGACGATAAACTACATCCGTGTCCTGAGTATGACGATAAACTACATCCGTGTCCTGGGTATGACGATAAACTACATCCGTGTACTGGGTAAGACGATAGACTACATCCGTGTCCTGGGTATGACGATAGACTACATCCGTGTCCTGGATATGACGATAAACTACATCCGTGTCCTGGGTATGACGATAGACTACACCCGTGTCCTGAGTATGACGATAAACTACATCCGTGTACTGGGTAAGACGATAGACTACATACGTGTCCTGGGTATGACGATAAACTACATCTGTGTCCTGGATATGACGATAAACTACATCCGTGTCCTGGGTATGACGATAAACTACATCCGTGTCCTGGGTAAGACGATAGACTACATCCGTGTCCTGGGTATGACGATAAACTACATCCATATCCTGGGTAAACGATAAATTACATTCGTGTCCTGGGTAAGACGATATACTACGTCCAACAGTAAGCCATCTGATCAGGAGGTTTTGAGGAACGTGGAACCACCTTTTAATTGCTGTTGTTTCCAGCTCCATCCTGACCCGGGGTGGTAGCACCTGTTAGGGTCCCAGTTATGGGCAAATAGTTAACCCCTAAACTGGGGTCAAAACACTATGAAAGTGTAAAAATAGCTTTTAATACCAGAAATTCTTTGGAAAAAATTTACCAGTAATACATTTTTGGAAAAAAAAAGATATTACCAGCTATAGTTATTTGAAAAAAAAAAAACTACCAGCAATCAAAATTTCGTCTGCATTAAATAACCCATGCCGTAAGAAAGACCAAACCAAACCTGAAGAACTCATCCCTTCTTCATGATGATCTTTCATTACAACGTATTCTTCTTCAATTCTAGGTCTTAATTGGTCAAAATGAACCATTAGGCTTTTTTCCTTTTTTTGATATAATGTCTCTTTTCATGATGATTTATCTGTCAGGACTTGCTACTTTGTCTTTTTTATACTACCATTTTCCATTTGTTGAGTAAGACAGCGTTAATAGAAAACTTGTTTGTCTTCCAATTTGCAGTCTGTATGTATTTGGAATTATCAAATAACTAGGCACTAAACTTGGTAAGTAATTGTCTTTAGTATCTCTACTTGAGGAAAATGCCTTAAGTCGCGAATTTACTGTATGCACAATTCTTTTCTGCAATCCTATTAGATAGTGGATAGAGTTATGTAGAGGAAGTAACCAATCGACCTTCATCACAAAATTGTGGTGCGTTGTCTGATGCCAATGGTTTCAGTCAGTTAAGTGCTATGTATGATACACGCTTTCGATACATGACTGATGAGGCAGATTTTTCCCGCCTTAGGTTGCCATTTCTTTCTCAGGTCGACCAGTTGTCATTAAAGATTATAGAATCCAGTCTGTTCTGCTATTTACCCAAAGCTGGAGAGAGAAGAAGAGGATTCATACCTTCCCTAAGGGTATTAGTACGTAAGTGAATGTAAATGATTCGAACTCGGCTCTTCATTAATCCACCGTGCCTCCAATCGTTTAGGAACCCCATTTCTAGGAAATATCACCCTTAATATTTGCTTTATTACAGTCGTTTTTCTATATTTAACTTCAACGATTTCAGACTATCCAGTGCACTAAAAGTAGAAATAGTCGTATGACATTAATGCGTGATTGGTTCAGATGAACACGAGATCATAGTTCCATCCATTTAGGCCATAAGTATATTCCTCTTTGTCAAAAATTCTTTATTTAGTCACATGTACATATCTTTCTATATCGCGATATTACCCTGGTCACCACGTCTCCAATCTTAATCTCCTCTGTGTGGCTGTTAACCCAGAGTGCACATCATGTACATTTTATAAAAATATCTTTTTCTTACTGATTCTGATGTTACTATCACATCTTCATTGCATTTAACACGATCTTGCATAATGAATTTATGCCTTATTTCTTTCTTTTTTTTTTTTTTTTTTTTGACGAGTATCTCTTTTAAATCCTTGAAGAATAACCTCCGTCTTTGAGTTTATTTGAACTCACTATTCTTTTTCCGCAGTTCAGTAAATCGTTCTATTAAGTCGCTGTATTTAGGTAGGTATCTCTTCTAAAAAATAACCAATCCTATAAAGGATTCTAATACTTATTTATTAGTAGGTATAGTTACTTCTAAAATTTCATTAATTAATTTTGAATTAGTTGTAATACCATCTTTTGAAATTTGGTATTCTAAATTGGATATTGCATCGTAATCAAATTCCAGTAGAGGGAAAAAGAATGGAAGAAGTAGAAGAAGAAGAAAAAGGAGAATGAAAGAAGAAAAAAAGAAGAAAAATAGATGAAGAAGCAGAAAAAGAAAGATGGAAGAAGAAGAAGAAGAAGAAGAAGAAGGAACAAGGAAAGCAGTAAAATGGAAGAAAAACAAAGGAGAAGAAAAAGAACAAGAGGAGGAAAAAGAAGAAGAAGAAGAAGAAGAAGAAAGAAGTATGGACAGAGAAGAAAAATGGAAGAAAAAAGGAAGAAAAAGAACACGAAAAAGAAAACGAATAAGAAAAAGGAGAAGAAGAAGTAAAAGAGGAAGAAAAGGAGAAGGGAAGAAGAAAAAAGAAGAACGTATGATGTAGAAGAAGAAACAAGAAGGAAAGAAGAAAAAAGAAGAATGGAAGAATAAGTAAAAGAAGAAAAAGAAAAAGAAAAAGAAGAGGAAGGAAAGAAGAAGAAAGAAGACGAATGGAAGAAAAATAGAAGAAGAGGAAGATACAAAAAGAAGGAGAGGATGAAGAAGAATGGAAGAAGAAAAAATAAGATAAAAGGATAGGGAGAAAAAGAATGAACAAACGAAGAAAGTGGAAGAAAAAGAATAAAAATAAAAATAAGAATGAGTCGAAAAAATGGAAGAAGAAGAAGAAGAAGAAGAATGGAAGAAGAAAAAAGATGAAGAAAAAGAAGAGGAAGAAGAAGACTGGATGAATGAAAGTAAAAGAAGAAAAGAAGAAAGAAGAAGAAGAAAAGAAGAAGAAGAAGAAGAAAAAGAAGAAGAAGAAGAAGAAGAAGAATAGATGTAGAGGAAAGAAAGAAGAAAACCAAGGATGATGGAAGAAGGAGGAGAAGAAGAAGAAGAAGAAGAAGAAGAAGAAGAAGAAGAAAAAAAAATGAAAGAAGAAAATAGAAGAATGGATGAAAAAGAAGGAAAAGAGGATGAAGAAGAAGGAGAGGAAAAAGAGGAATGCAAAAAGAAGAAACTATTTTCCATTTTAAATAATTAACAATGAAAATACATAAAAAAATTTAACCCTTTACGTACCTTTGAAAAGTTCTTCTAATATTGGAATTACATTGGTTCTAGTTTCTGCAGGTGGAATCACGGAATTTTCTGTAGACATTTTTACTTGATAAATGATTGCTCAGCTTAAAACCTGGTTAATTTTCGACTGTCATTTTGGAAAATCTTAATCCTATTTATTGTTTGTCCACAAAACGACGAGGAGAAAAGAAAGAAAAAAAAACGTTAATAATGGAATGACGATCAATTTGGAAGGAATTGATTTGTTGCATTTTATTTGTACACGAGTCTCTCTTCTCTCCTTATTTTGTCTTAAAAAAGGAGCGGTCGTTTAAAAAGGGGAGAATTAAAAAGGGTTGACCAAAAAAACAGAAATAATCAAAGAAACGAAAAACGATCAGTCGGAAACACACACACACACACACACACACACACACAAATTGCATTGCTTAAATGCTTGCAAGTTTATCGCTTTTTTCAACTCTGAAATGCATTTTAGGCTTTCCATCATCGTTTATTATTCAGTCCTTGAATCATTTCCTGGTTTCAAAAATCGGCTTCATCTTATATTCAATTGCATACGAATATACAAACATATATATGTGGAAATGAACACTGGCGGACACTCTGAAAGATCGATCAACCAAATTATCTGCCTTACTGAAGATGTACAAGAGCGTTAAACATGAACAATGATGATTTTACAAGTATGTAAAAGTACTTTCACAAGAAAGTATTATGCAAATCTTTATATCACTTTGAAACACGGATTCTCGTACGATCAGAGGTTAAACAACGTCAAGCTTAGTCAGTACCGAGATGGGTGACCGCTATAGGAACAACACGTGCTTTAAACTTTAATGCTCGGTTGTTGTAGTGGATAACGGCTCAGAACTTGAAATCTGATAACCGAGTTCGAATTCCCGTTGGGTTCGTTATATTCACTTACGCGTAAATACCATAGCGAAAGGCATGGATCCGACTTTTCTCCCCCAGTTATGTGTTAATTAGTAGAACTTGTATCAGTAAATTATTATAATCACAAACAAATACTCTTAAAATTTGAAAATGGTTTTTGGCTATAAATAACTGTCACAAGGTTGATAAGCCGTAAAATTCATAAATAAATCCCTAAAGAATTGTAGGCAATGGTAATATTAACAGTTTCCTTATAAGGAAACATTCCGCATGAAAGCCTACATCATGAAAGGACATCGCATTGGAAATAATATTTTTAATCTACACCAGTCTGGCCACAAACACACATATATATACACACACACATACATACATATATACATATATATATATATATATATATATATATATATATATATAGATATATATAGATAGATAGAGAGAGAGAGAGAAATAGGGATAGATAGATAGATAGATAGATAGATAGATTATACAAAGTTAAGATAGCCACTAGCTATATATATAGAAAGATCTACTAGTATATATATATATATATATATATATATATATATATATATATATATATATATATATATAGAGAGAGAGAGAGAGAGAGAGAGAGAAAGTGAGTGAGTGAGAGTATGATACATCGATCATGTTCAGATAAATAGTTAATGATAAAGGTAAGGCATCTAGTAGCAATATATACATACATACATATATATATATATAATTGCCAAATTAATATATACATGCCTATATATATATATTTTGTAATATTCTATAGTTTAAATTTTGTTTTCTTCTGAAGGGAGTTTCATTTCTAAATTGATAATTTAAATTTAAATATACCATTCTTTGACTATTAATAATAGTAATAATATTAGCTAAATTCCTTTAAAATGAAACACTTCCGAAATCACATTGATAAAATTAAATTTTAACTGTGAAATCTATATATATTTCAAATATTAAAATATAGATAAAGATTGTAAAATGTATATATAGTTTATGTACGAGGATAAATGAATTTTTGTGTAAATTATCTCAAGTGTTTCTATGGGTTTTTTTTTTGACTTGTTAATGATCGTATCTATGTAGAGATTCACATGAATACATTTGTGAGACATATATGAATAAATGAAAATTAATATTACCCTCAAATTCTATTAAATAATGAAACCTAATCTTTAATTTAGTTTACCAATATAATAAATAAATTACATTCATAAATTAATTTTAAATATTAAAATAGATGTTATTGTTATTTTTTTTTTTTTATATTGCGGAAATACAATTAGTCGGGTGAATAAACTATTAAGATTTTAAATATTTCTTTATGTCCTAGGACCTAGATAAATATGTTTATTACAATAATAGTTATATTTAGTCCTGAAACTATTTACTTCAAAAATTAAACATTTAAGTTAATAACAAATTTTTTTTCAGACTTCGAATTTTCTATCAAACATTGTAAACTATCTTTTACATAATTTTGTTAAAACAAAATTATAACAACTCCATCTCTCTTTCCCCCTCCCCCCTATCTCTCTCTTTACCATAAGACTCACTTGTATACATTTTCTACAATTCATTTCCGTTTTATTAACCATCTAAAGAGGTCAAGGTTCTGTCACTCCTCCTACTCCAATATAAAACATACTTAAGAGAGATATAAAATTAACCCCTCCCTATACTTTATATTGTCTGTTTAACTACCACTCTCAACCCCCTCTATTAAATTACAAAAATTACACTACCCACCAATTTCTAATCCCATTTTTTTTCGCAATTCGTTGTTGGAAGATTTACCTGATGATCCTGAATCCTTAAAAAAGGATTTAGGTGAAATAAATTATCGTAATGGTACATTAAAGTGGTTTGTTTTTCATTACATATTTATATTTATATCTATATATATATATCTATATATATATATATAGATATATATATATATATATATATATATATATATATATATATATATATATATATATATATATATATATATATATAAATAGATAGATAGATAGATAAAATGACAAAATTAATATATATACATGTATATATAGATATAGATAGATAAAAAAGGTCAAATTAATATATATATATATGTAGATAGATAGATAGATAGATAGATGGCAAAATTAATAAATATAAATGCATATATATATATATATATATATATATATATATATCTATATATATATATATATAGATAGATATAGATATATATATATATATAGATATAGATATAGATATATATATATAGATAGATAGATACGATAGATACGATTTCACTACATACGGTTACTATAGATCTCTTAGACACCATCAATGATTTACTTGAGGAAAATACTTTTACAGAATTTAAGTCAGAAGATTTCTTTCCCGTAGCGATTACAGAACACTTTCTTCACTCAAACTTTGCCGCAGGTTTTACCTGCCCTTTGTCCATGGCATTAGTGTAAACCTGTGCCCACAACGCTGTTTCCTTACACAATAGAATCAATTATTACTTTTGAAAAGAGTCGCTTGTCACTGC
Source organism: Acanthosepion lycidas (assembly GCA_963932145.1). Lineage (NCBI taxonomy): Eukaryota > Metazoa > Mollusca > Cephalopoda > Sepiida > Sepiidae > Acanthosepion > Acanthosepion lycidas. Next base: position 67,583,163 of record OZ010612.1, read on the forward strand.
GCAGTGACCTTCTACTTTTATCCAAATTCTATGGTTTCCTTATTTCGGAAGGATTTCCACATAAAGGTCAGCTTCTCTCTTAATGTCTTGAATTGACCTTCGCAATTTTGATTTGTCTCCAAAACAAATTACAATTGACCTGCGTTCAAATATTTCGGTTGATCATTAGAGCGGAACCTTGGCCAATACGAATGGTTAGCAAGCTTGTCTCGGTATATCAATTGCAAATGTATTATGAGTTCGATCCTCACAAGTAGAACTTGTATCAGTAAATTATTAAAATCGCAAACAAATACTCTTAAAATTTAAAAATATTTTTTGGCTATAAATAACTGTCACAAGAAAGTTTTATGCAAATCACTATATCACTTTGAAACACAGGTTCTCGTATGATCAGAGGTTAAACAACGTCAAGCTTAGTCAGTACCGAGATGGGTGACCGCTATAGGAACAACACGTGCTTTAAACTTTAATGTTCGGTTGTTGTAGTGGATAACGGCTCAGAGCTTTGAAACACCGATTCTCGTACGATCAGAGGTTAAACAACGTCAAGCTTAGTCAGTATCTAGATGGGTGACCCCTATAGAAACAACACGTGCTGTAAACTTTAATGTTCAGATGTTGTAGTGGATAACGGCTCAGACCTTGAAATCTGGTAACCGAGTTCGAATTTCCGTTGGGTTCTTTATATTTACTTACGCGTAAATACCATAGCGAAAGGCATGACTCAGCCTTTTCTCCCCCCAGCTATGAGTTAATTAGTAGAACTTGTATCAGTAAATTATTATAATCACAAACGAATACTCTTAAAATTTAAAAAAATTATTGGCTATAAATAACTGTCACAAGGTTGATAAGCCGTAAAATCTATACAAAAAAATAAAATCCCTAAAATGCGAAAACTTATAATTAAAGCATTGTAGGTATTTATTTCCTTATAAGGAAACATTCCGCAAATTGCTTCTGTATTATGAGTTCAATCCTCACCAGCTGCCCGATACTTTCGGCCTGGTGTTCTTCTAGTCACAGACTTTTTTTTTTAATTTCTCTATTCCCCAAATTGTTTTCTTTCAATCAAGTTCTTAATTTCTTTTGCTGACCCTGGACAAAGTCCGGTAGCCACAAGATGTCGAGGCTACGAGTGTAGTGACCCGGGTAGCACCCTTTTGGGAGACGTTTTCACCAAGCAGTGGGTTCATGAGCAAAAAGCTGCTCGAGTGGGACTTAATGTAACGAACCCCACGTGAATTCGAACTCAGATCGATAGTTTCTACACCAACCGCAAAATTTTACTTTATTTCCAGTAGATATTAGGTTGGTGCAAAAATAATGACGTTTTCTCACATAGTAACATATGTTAGAAAACGTCATTATTTTTGCACCAACCTAATAATAAGCAATGCCAGTCTTACTTCACCAAACGCATCCCAGAGTCTTTTGAACAAGACTAGAGGCTTACCCCTTGTTTCCTGTCTAGGATTGGGTTTCGGGTTCCTTCAAAAGTCTACTTCAACTCTATACTTCTAATGTCTCCGCCTAAACCCTGAAATGTTATTTATTTATTTTCTTCCTTCAGTAGGAGTAGATAGGTTTTTTGAATTGGAGTAGAGGATTATCCCTTGTTTCCTGTTTAGGATTGGGTTTCCGGTTCCTTCTAAAGTCTACTTCAACTCTATACTTCTAATGTCTCCGCCTAAACTCTGAAATGTTATTTATTTATTTTCTTCCTTCAGTAGGAGTACATAGGTTTTTTGAATAAGAATAAAGGTTTATCCCTTGTTTTCTGTTTAGGATTGGGTTTCAGGTTCCTTCTAAAGTCTACTTAAACTCTATACTTCTAACGTCTCTGCCTAAACACTGCAATATGATTTGTGAATTTTTGTTGACGTTCACATCTGCCATCGACTCAATCTGTTTGAATTTAGGAACTTGTTTTCCAAACTCTCGGCATAATCGACCAAAAAATCGCGAAGTGTGCGAAATGCATTTCTGTTTGAACATCCATTTTCGTAATAGGCTTTGATAACTTTAACACGTTGTTTGATTGTTAATCTTTCCATGGTTGTAATTGCCAACGACTTAAGTTGTTAAATCTGAAAGAAAAAGAAAAAAAAATCATTAGACGCTTAAACTTAATTCACATTTAAAATCGACCCAAGTTATTGGAACACTCTTTGCAAGTTTCCTGAATTTAGTTGATATGTAATGTGTAATATTAAGTATGAATTGAGGACACAAATAATGTCTTCTTTTACTTCATATCCGAATACAAGGTTATTATCACACTTTGTTTTATCACTCGCTTTTGCTGTCAAGTCATTGAGTTCAAGCAGAGAAAGCGAAAACAATCCTGTTTTCATCTTTTATATACGTGACGAGTTTACAAAAATGAATAACAGAAAACCGTCAAGAATTTTGCTAGAAAGGTTTATCATGCTTACTTTGAAGAGACGCTGAACGATGAGAACAAATCGGAAACACCACCTGCTGTCTGAAAAACTTATCAGCAACATGAATGGTCTAGGAGTACCCAAACTTTACTTATATTCCGATGATTTCTCGAGAGTGACAAATTCACATTGACAACTTTTTCTTCTGCTTATTTGACCTTGCTGGCCTCAACAAGCAGAAATGAAAGTCTATGAAATATCCTTCTGTCAATTAAGTTATGAGACCTCTATCTGACTGCTTGTAAGGCTTTACGTCCAGCGACATTGAAGAATCGGACCCAGATGATGTGAATGATTTCATCGAGATTGGCGGGAATGATTATGATAAAGATTTTGAGGGATTATCATCTGAACTATTTAATCAAGAAAGACTTAGCGACTTAATCAGAGATTTGAGTTTACCAAAATAATCAGTGGGAGTCATAGCTTCAAGACCGAAGGGGAAAAGTCTCCTTAAGGAAATAAAAAATGACAATTTTATCGCAATATAATTTTTTTAAGCAGTAGATTAAATAAAGGGTTCATTTTGAAATTGGTAACATAGTAATTGTGAGTTCAATCCTTGGGTCGGACAGTGTGTACTTGGGCAATAGTGGAAACAGGGCGAGCAATAACTGAGCAGGACTAAAAATAAGAACTAGACGAGATATCCCTAGACATGGGCAGTGGAACGAGAACAGTCTAACCACGTAGATTAAATAACGGGTTCACTTCGGAATTGGTGACATAGTAATTGTGAGTTCAATCCCTGGGTCGGGCAGTGTGTACTTGGACTAGAGTGGAAAAAGTGCGAGCAATAACTGCGTAGGACTAAAAAATGTGAACTAGACGGGATATCCCTAGACATGGGCAGTGCGAAGGGAACAGTTTACCTTCGTGAAGTGTTCAGTTCTGAATTACGGAACACACCTGATGAAGTCCGCAGTGGGGGACACAACGGTCGAAACGTTAGGATAACAGCAACAAAAATGACAATAGTCCGCATGTAAATAATGTAAATATATTTTAGTTTTTCCCCAAATATTTTGCTTTGAACCATTATTAACCATTTATTTATAAAACGGTTCTATATAGCTGATCGTTTAGATATTTTACCTTTTACCTTTTCTTCTTTCTTGTCTAAAATTCAAATATTTTGAAATAGGCCTACAATTCTGCTCTTTAGTTTGTACCATGATTAAGCCTGTAGTATAGGACACCATGCAAGGCTATCATGTCTTACTATGGCTTTTATATGAATGTTTTTCTATTTGAGATTTCACAATTTATATTCAAAATAATATTCACAATTGATTTAGCATCATTCCGATGGATAAATTTTAATACAACGTCACTGATTGGGGGTCTGCTTGGTCGACTTCTAGTATTCTCTTCAAATTCTAATCATTGATTAATGATTTTGGATAACCTCTCCACTGGATATCCGAACTGATATTTCCATGTTATTTTGAAGCTGAAGCCCTGTGGATCGCCATTTAATAGCATTGTCCCCGAGTACAGAATTGAGATCCTCCTCCGTTTCACTTTCATCAAGGTTTGGTTACAATTGAAAGTAGAAAACGCAAAAATAATGAAGTGAAAAGCGTTTACAAACACTGAAAGGCGTTCCTTATCCATATAAAAAATGTAGTAAAAATAGGGATAGAATGAAAGATTTGTTTTATTGTTTAGGAACAAATAATATATTATTTAAAAATAAACCTTCATAAAAGGACATTAAAATTAGCAAACTAAGAGCGAAATTGGAAATTTCAAGATGAAACATTGAGTGTGCGCAAAAGGTTTAGCTATTGTGTATTCGAAAGCATAAAATGAACACAGATTGGAAATAAAAAGACGTAGTCTTTGAGTAAATTTGAATTAGGACTCTTCATTCTTAAAAACTCTTCTTTGAGGAACAAATATTGAAGAAATGCAATAAAAAAACAAACGTAAATAAAAGGAATAAGCCTCAGTAGTTGACAAAACAGAAAAATGAAAAGAGAAAAAAATCCTCAACCATCAGAACTCGATTGATTTTCTATGGCCAAAATGGTATATCTGTCAACTTGAAGAAAATAATGTTAATCAAAAAGTTTTGGGGTTACAATGATTAAAAGAGAATATGAAGACAAAAAATTGGTAGGACTGAAGAAGAAAACAAAAAGGAAACGTGTACAAGAAGACAGAAGATGGAGATTGCATTTTTGAAGATTGTAGTTATCAGGGAAGCAAAAAGAAGAAATTTCATTCGACTGGCTAAGTGAAAAAATTGCTTCTTTCTTTTAAGTATGAAAAAGTTATGTAGGTTATGTTGAATATAATAATATTCCTTCTCCAAAATGTTTCTGTTCATTTCTGCAAACTTTAGGAAAATAATTTTAATTTCATGTTACTGGAATGACATAGATATTCTCTTGTCTAAAACTTGGTAGTAATTTACCCACCATAGAGAACCCACCCTGTCTGGATAGGTGATGCCCAACACTACGAGAGCGTCTCTCTGACCGGAGGTAGAACCTGATTATGTCCCAATAAGTGCTCAACGAATGAGTCCTCCTTAAGGGAACACCCGTTCATTGCGATCAGTGAATGTTCTGGGTCCACTCGGACATGAAACTTCATTACGTGTTAAAACTTACCATAATTCCACATGTATAATACGCTTTCATCTATAATACGCATCGCTAAAATTGTACTGTAAGTGTAAGAAAATGCTTCTACTCACGCATAATACGCACCTTTTGTTTGGTAATCTCCAATTTCATTACGGCCAGCGTTTCTTACACATCTTAAAAAATGGTTTTAAATATAGAATAATAAAATTCTTATTTAATGTTATAATAATTCTTATTTTACGGCAACTTTGTAAAGATGTTTTATAGTTGTGCATAATACGCACTCCGGATTTTGCCGATAATTTTTTTAGAAAAAATGCGTATTATACATAGGGAATTACGGTACTCCAATCTCTCTCTCTCTATCTGTCTTTCTCTGTCTCTGTCTCTTTCTCTCTCTCTATATATATATATTATTAGTATTAGTAGTAATCCTATAGGTATAAGAAACTAAACTCGTTCGGAAAACCTTGATTTGCGAATAATCAAACCAATACCAAAGGGAAAAAAAGGTACAAAAACAAAGAAACAAACAAGAACATTTATGTTAGCCGAAAATAATCGTGTAGCATGCAAGTCCAAAGTCCAAAGTCCAAAGAAAAAAAAATCCGATACGAGTAGGCAAAATAACTAAAGTGCTCAATACAGTAAGTAGAACAGACCTAGTTAAACTTAGAGAGCCAGACAAACCTACCAAGGTTTCACCTAAGCGCATCATCAGGGAAGGCCGGGTCCCTGACGATCCGCTAAGGTGAAACCCTGGTAGGTTTGTCTGGCTCTCTAGGTTTAACTATATATATATATATATATATATATATATATATATATATATATATATATATATATATTATTATTATTATTATTATTATTATTATATTATATTAACGAACAAGAGGTGCATATTATGCGTCACTAGAAGCATTTTCCAACACATTCAACACAATTTTAGGGGTGCGTATTATGGATGAAAGCGTAATATACATAGAGAATTACAGTATATATATATATATATATATATATATATATATATATATATATATATATATATATATATATATATATATATAAATTTAAAAGAAAAACCGGATCATCAGATAGCACATCCAAAAAATTTTGGATGAACCTTTCTCTGATTGATCATGTCTTCACGTGTGTAGACTTATTCATTAGGTTTGGCTTGCAGGTTAGTGAGCATATTTAACCCATATGCGGGTGGGTGTTGAATTTAGAGTTGTCTTTCACCTACCACATACTTAGATGACAGGGGGAGATGGATTCATACCTTGCCAAAGAGTATTTGAACGTAAGTGAATGTAATGAACCCGATTGGAATTCGAACATGTCTCGTCATTACATTCAATTTGCCTCCCTTTATCAAGCGAAAATTCTAAATAATGCAAGATAGCAATATGGCGTCTGAAATGTATTAGAAGAGTCCTACCACTAGGATGAAGGACACTGGTCAATTGCTTTGATATTCGAAGTAGTATTCGATGTTGAAGAAGCTGACCTTAAAGGAAAATGTGTTTATTATGTTGAAGACTTGTCTCTAGGAATCATAAGAATCAGACAACAAAGAAATATATGCAAGTTATTCTCTAAAAGAAACCTCATTGGTCCATTCAGAAAACAAGAACAAGAAATTTACTTTTATACTTAGTAAGTGGCATAATATCGGACTGCTATCATTACCTTGTACACATACAATAGTCGCTACCCCCCCCGCACAAACACACACTCGCTGTCCTCCAACTCACACACACACACATAAACACACAGACACACACACACACACACACACACACACACACACATATATATATATATATATATATATATATATATATATATATATATATATATATATATATATATATATATATATATATATATATATTGTCGGAGATATCTTTGGATTAGCA